>RJWM01013226.1:0-54007 GCA_004363535.1 Dasyprocta punctata | reverse complement strand
TATTTTAGGGCTATCTATGTTCATCAATTTGACTCTCAAACTGGGGTGAAGAGGTCTGGGTAGGTGTTAAGAAGGGGTCCCTGAGAATGGAATGTCTGAGGCAAAATTATCTTAAATACTTTTGTAGACAGTGACTTAAGTGAAATGCCCTCTTATTGTCTTTATACTCTCACAACCTCCAATAAAAAGAAATTATGTTTGGATCAACAAGGACTTTCTAATGGAGCTGATCCTTCAACTGTGCCATAAATTGCAGCTGACCCTTGGAGCAGAATCCTCCCCAACTTGTATTCAGTGTTGTAGGAGAGGGTATCAAAGAACTCAAGACTAAAGGATTCTTGAAGAAGAAACAGAAGAATTGTTAAGAAAGGTAATTTGGCAGACAATTATTTGGACTTCTTTTCATAAGAAGGAATACATTTCATCAGTATTGTGAATTTTCTAGTCACCAGAACTGATGCTGTTGCTGTTGGTTGGCCATAAATCCATGGTTTTCCTAAGCTATCAAGTTCTTTCTGGTAGAGAAGGGAGTAGAGGTATAAAGGAAAAAAAGTAAGTGTCCTGGTGAACTTTTTATTACAAAAAAAAAAAAAAAAAAATCCATCTGTGCTAGTTTAAGCCCCAGTAAGAGGACTGACTGTATTTTAAGTTTATACTAGTGTGTAGTGTAGCCCATAGGCAGGAAGTACAGGTAGGCCTTCCAAGAGCTAGAAGCTAGGGCTGAAAAACCTGGAATCAAGGGCTGGAATCAAGTCACAGTTTGTATTTGGGAATCTGTTTGTCTGAAAGAATCTGTTTCCCCCTCCTCACTGTAGACCCTCATCCTCTGTACGTGTCCATCTGCTTGATCCTTCATTCCCATCAGAGTTTCCTGTCAGGTTTTCTGTGTTTCTCCCAGCCACACACTTGAACCCTAGCCTGAGTGAGGTTGCCTGTCCTGTCAGTGTCACTGCCTGTCCCACGTTCCCACCTGATTCTCAAGTGAAACACTGATTGGAAGAGCTTAGATCAGGTTGCTCTGCAGGTTTGATCAGCTATCAAGTGGTCGTGGTAGGTAGGGGTAGAGGGGAACTGCTTCATGCCATAGATAAGTCTCCTTGCCAGACCTTAACTCTGCAAATGAAGAAATGCCATAGGCAGGTCTTTGAAATAGGGCATTGGCTAAGCAGATGACATAAAAGTTGTCTGCTCCGTAGAGAATTTCATTTTAGGAAGCATTTGACTTTTGCAAACCCTGCCCTGACACACAGAGGGCCTGGGTGCCATCTGCCATGTCTCCCTTCATCCTCCCTACCAAGCCTGTCCTTTGTGTGTGGACTCTTCTCTGGAAACATCCTTTAAGCTCTCATCACACAGAGCATCCCAGAGACTGTATCTCTAAAATCATTTTCATTAGTCAAAATATTTCTAGTCCTTGGCTTTTCAGAAAAGGTTGTCAGGATTGTGCTACCTTCTCTGCCTTTAATTCTGTCACCATGTCTAGGGCAACAAAAACCATCCTTAAATCCAGTTTGTTAAGGCTCAAACCTTTGTCCCAGCTTGAAGGAAGAGGGATAATATCTTTTAGGTCACCCCTTCATCAAGCTGGCAGCAGCTGGATTCTTCCATCCCTTCAGCTATATGGACTTTAAGGAAAAAAATGTGTCAAAAACTCCTTGTATAAGGAAAACTTAAGAGAATTAATTCCTACTTAAGAAGGGTCAGGGTACAACTTTGCTCTCCTCATGAGTTCCAGCCAGAAGTTGGAGCACTGAATTAAAACACAGCACACCCCACACTTCCATGGGCAGCCCCAACTCTCTGGATTTCTCAACAGAAGTTACCAGTGCCCACAGTCGTCCCATCATTTGGTCAGCAGGGAGCTGAGAGCTCAAGTAGTCATCATGGAAACTTTCCACAGCTGCCCACTTTGAATTGGCAAGGAGAAGGGGAGATGGAAGGGGACTATTTTGAATTAGAGGCTCCATTTCTAGTTTCCATCCACTTCTGTTTCTTGGAGCAAGGAAACCTAAGCGAAACTACCACTCTGATCTTTTACCAGTATCACAATTCCCATTGCTTCAGTTTTCTCATTTTTTTAAATGGAGCTAGTGTAAGGATTAAAAGAGGTTCAGTTTAAAGCTCTTGGCTCAGTTCCTGAAATGTAGTAAGTTCCTGGGAATATGTGTTAGTTCTTATTATTTATCGAGTTATCTGTTGTGTGCCAGGTCCCATTTCATCAATAGTTGTTTCAAATCTCAACAGCAGTCCTGTAAAATACATCATGTTAGTTCTATTTGAGGAAATGGAATCTAGAGAGATGAAGTCACATGTCCAAGGTCAACTGGTATATGAAGGTGCCAGATTCAAACTGGGCTGGCCAGGCTTCAGAGCCTGTACCATGGCTCTCATGGTTTAGACAAGAGTCAGGAGTAAACAGGGTATGAGCATATAACCTTCTGTATAAATGGGCTGTGGGCCATCAGGCTAAACAGCTCCCTGCTCCACACAGTTTTGGGTAATTCATATCCCCTAAGTAAACACACCATTCTGGGCAAGAATTCCCTTGTGTTAACTTGCCTGTTTTAGGAATTCTCAGTGTATACATTGGAGCCCAACCAAAAGTTCAGTGTAGAGTTGGTCTTTCTTGAGAACCATCCCAAAGAGGCTTAGCTAATAATAAACTGACGAGACCTTCCTGTCAGGTGACTTCACTCATGATCTCTCCCTTGGTACCTTTCAAAGGATGTCTTTTTAGGCAAAAGTCAGATACACCTCAGAGTTCCCACCTCTTCGAAGAGCTAGGGAGCTCAGCTGTCCCACTGTGGGTCACTGCCTTAAACTTCCTTACCACGACTGTAACCTAATTAGACATCATCTCTTGTGTTCTCATAGACCCTTTGCACGCATTTGTTTAAAGAAACTTCATATTGCCTTTGCCTGTGTCCGGGCCTCTCTTGCCAAATTGAGAGCAGCGTGCTACCTCCTGCTGACCTTGTAGCCCCCAGAACTTATCACACTTCTGGAACAATAATGGCCATAGCCAATGTTGTTATTGTCAATGGTTGAGGGTTCTTTTGCTCAATTGAGATGGAAATTGTGAATCAGCATAATGCAGCTCTGTTAGAGTTCCTGATGCCACCAGATGAACTGGATAATGCTGGGTGCCAAAACCACTGCTGCTGGCCACTGTCATCCAACACTAGCTTGTCCAGATGCTGTAGGTCAGCGCCTCCAGGTGCTGGTCTTTGCTGCTTCTCTTCCTTGGCTGCTGGCCTCTGAGGCTCTTCAGGGCTAACAGGGCTTAGTATTTATCGCTCTTTCTGTTGAAATGACCATTCTACCCACACTACTCAGGATAAAAATCCTGAATAGGATCTCGAGAAGTGGATCACAAGCAGATTTACAGGGCCACCAAAGCATATCTAGCAGGACTTGTTCTGCGGCACATGGGGGTCAGTACACCAGAGGGAGCCCTCATAGACAGATCCAAGAAGTGTGAGGGGAGTGGTGCTTACATAGCAGCTAAAGACCTGTGATTGATCCGAGTGCGGGGCCACAGTTTTTTTAAATTTGAACCTGTTGATTGGTTCAAGCACTGGCCTGTGATTAGTCCAAATGAATGCATGCCTCCAACACTGGCAGCTGTCGTGACAGCAAGTCAGTGAGGAAATAGGGTAATAGACAGCTATCACATGTCTGGGAAAAAGGGCAAAGCTGAAAGTTGGGAATCTTCAGAAGGCTATCTGTGTTCATTACAGATAATTGGGGTTTAAGAAGGGTGGGGATGTTAACAATGGGCCCAGATCCACGCCCCTCCCCCATATTAGCCACAGCAGTGCCATCTCCTACAGCATGTAAAGTCGCAGAAGCAGGAGAGAAGTACTGCAGCTGATAACCAAGCTGCGCTCATGTCAGAGCAAACTGGAAAAGAGTGGCTGCTAAATAACCAGGGAGGACACCAGGTCCAGGGCAGGGTTGAGGGGAACAAATTGGAGGTGGGGGACACAATAGCCACCAGTTAAACCACACACCCCCAACTGACCAGCATGGGGAAAATGAGAGTCAGGAGACTCGTCTGTCTCATTATCATAGTTGACATTTATTGGGTCTTACTGTGTGATTTTTGAAGTAGGAAGTGTGATGATCCTTTAAAGGAAAAAAAAAAAAACCCTAAGGTTTGTTTATTTTCAAAGTCACAAAACTGTAAACAGTAAAGGTGGGTGTGAACTCAAGCAGGTCGTGTATGGTACCATGTTTTTTAATTAATGTTCTGTGTTGCCTACAAGTAGTGGAAGGTTAATACTTGTTAACAGATATGCATGTGAATGTAATTGCTGTGTTTTGAGAAATATGATTTACAATATACTTTAGTGTGTACAGTAATGAACCGCATTGTAACGGGAGTCTTCTGCAACACATCTCTGCATGCTCCCCTAGGGGAAGCAGTTTTTGTGAACATGGGTTAGGAAAATACGAATTCTGCTTCTCTCATTAGTGGGCATCACTTCTATGGGAAAAATCGCTTATACTTTCTTGTTATTTTCCTAAACCTAATAATAATTATAATAATGGTGTGTACCTCATACAGTGAACTTAGAGAAAGGAAAATATTATCAAGAGGATAACTAAAAGGAATGATATAAGTAACAGTACTCATTTGACAAACGTGAGTAGATATTGTTTTATCACCTTTGTCATGAACACTGTTTTAAAAACTTTATAATCAAGAGCGCTACTTTCTGTCAGTGGACAGGAGACTCTGAGACAGTGTGAGTGATATGTAGTGACGTAGCTGCAGGATGAAGTCTGTCTCCAAACTCAAGACAGAGATGTTTTGACCCATGTGTTTCAGAGGCCTTCAAATCATTCCCAAGCAAATGAAACCTTTATCAAGCATTTACACCTTTCTTTATAATGTAAAACATGGGGTTTGGGGAGCCTGGGCAGAGTGTAAACTGGTGGTATCTATGTTCAGTACTAACCATCTAGTTAGTAGTGGCTTCTAAATGAACAGTGGGTCAAAGGTAAAGTGGCTAGCTAGGTGACAAAGACTGGTAGATTGCAAAGATGCTGAATACCTGATAGGTAACAAGAGCTGCACTGTATTGTTCAACTGGCATTGAACTGGGCACACGAGACTCATTTTCTCAGCAATATTACTTAACCAGATCCTCTTTTTATGTCCAAGGAATCAACAAAAAAAAAAACAGATAAAGTCTCAAATATTCAGGTCCATCTCCATTAAGAGAGACAGCACAACAACATTGTGATATAGATGTTATCGTTTCCTTTTGATAAATAAGGGAGCCGAGGCTCAGAGAGTTTAAATACCTTGCTCGAGGCCTCATAATTGGAATATAGTGGACTTGGGGTTGTAATCCAGGTCTTTTGATATTGAAGTTTATTCTTTAGTCAAATATGATACTACCTATCAAGGAAATAGCAAATGCTGGGAACCTGTGCATGCCTGTGCATTTGTGTTGGAGGGGAGGAGTAGTTTAAAACTATCTAGATAGTTGTTGTCATAATATAGCAATAATTATGATCATCGATTTGCAAAATGAGCTTTGTAGATTCTGTTCATGAGCTCAGCCTGTCATTTTATTGCTTCTGCTCAAAATCAAAGTGATTCCTTCAACTAATGGGTAATTTTTATGCTTAGGTTGGTAAGCAGGTAGAGGGTCCAGTGTATACTGGCTCATTCCCTGACATGTCTTCCTATTAACTCTTGGGTGCCCTCCAGGCCTGGACAAGGCCAGCAGATACCATGCGCATGGAAACTTTCCAAACCCAGGGAGCTAATGCTTAGATGTCAGTGAGTTCGAATGGAATGAGTGAAATGCTATGGTCCCTTCAGGGTTATGGGTGGTGAGGCCCAGAGCTGGTGGGGGGCAGCTGCTGACCCCTTCGGTCAGGCCTCTTGTATGCCCATTTCCTGCAGATTAGAAAAGAAGATTCATAGACAGCGTTTCAAATACCAGTGAAAGGAAAAAAGGAGGAGGGCAGTTAGTCACCGTGGTGGGGTGTAAAACCTAAAAATGGTGTTCTGTACTATGTAGGGTCTTGGTGAACCCATTTTGCTTCTAGGGCCTGCTTTTGTTTCTAGGATACATGGCCACTACTGAGCCTTCCAAGTCTGCTCATTCAGTCTGTCTATTCAGAGCCCGTTCCGTCACCCTCTAATGCTATTGGCGTAGCTTCAAAATGGGAAGACCGTGCAGTCAAGAGGAAAAGACATCCTAGTGGGATACCAGGAGTCCCAGATTCTGACCCTGGGTCTGCCCTAGCTGGTAGAGGAACTTTGTTCACCTGAACTTTCCTTTTTTCACTGGATGTTGATGGTTTCTGTGATCCTTTCTGGCTGTAAAGTCATGATTTTGTTGTCTGATATTTGTAGCATTATAGTGTCTTTTTAATTTTCATGTCCTGTATTCAAAACCACATTTGCTGCTCCTTTAGTACACCATTCTATTTCTCCCCAACCTATAGTGCTGGTCTTTAATGTCCAATAGCAATTTGTTAAACTAGTAAATGACTCCACATAGGCGGAGATAATGAATGAGTCCATCCACTGTTCACATGTCATTGTGCCTTCATGCCTTGGGCTCTCTGTGTTGTAATGTGGGTTGCTAGGAGAATTATGATAACTGGTATGAAGCATTTGAATGATGTGGGCACACAGAAATCAGCTTCCAACTATTGCTGCTACCATGAATATGTATCTCACTTTCTACAACAATAGAATAATGTGCATATGGTTTTATAACCACTTATGAGTAATAAAGATTTTTTTCCATGTCACTGATATTCTCTTATTCAATTTCCATGGCTGTGTGCTATTCTGTTGTAGAGTTTACAGTAGTTGATTTCACCAGTCCCTTACTCGAATTCACTCAAGTTTTTCCATATTATAAACAACATACCTAAATAATTTACTTTAAAAAAAAAAGTTTGGCTTTTGTAACGGAATACATATTTTCCATAAGAAATACGCATTTCCATGACACTGCAGACCTCTCCTGCTTAATGTAGAACAGAAGTGTATATAAGAAGGTGGACAGAGATGACTAAGGCCACACCAGCCTGGATCCCACATGCAAAGAGGCTGTGATCATTGTTACATTCACACTGCATGAGAGAAGAGCAGTTTTCTTAAATCCAAAGCATTGTCCCTTCTCCATCTTGATCAGAACTAGGAGAAAATGCATGGCCAGATCATATGGGAAGATGATCCTGTTGGAGATTGGAACCCTGAGCTTGAAGCTCCCTTTTGCTGTCTGGCCCAAGACCAAGAGTTCATCTTCTATTTTTCTATGAATGAAAATATTGTTACTACTGAAAATGCCTGCCTTTTGTCGTAGGCTTAGAAGATACAATCACGAAAAGTTGTGAGCATAAAAATCGAAATAGTAGGTACAAGACTAATTTGAAGCATTAAAGTCAGTGTTGTAGAGAAGTGAGTTATTGAGAATATGGGCTTGCAAGTTCTTGTTTGCTCCTGATCTCTGCAACTGTGACCTGGAATGTCTTTAGGGTTAACGGTGGTTTTTGAGAAAGTTCTCACCTTATACACTACTACAATTAAGGGGGAGCAATAGCAGTAATTCAATCCTTTACTGTTTGCATGCTTTTTTATTCCTAATCCTTGCCAGATGTAGATTGGCAGTGAGCCCAGAGACTGAGCACTTTCTGAGAGAGGTAGTTGTATTCTTTTCTCCCTTTTAGACAAAGAATTCTTGAAGGAAAAGGAGAAGTTAGAAATGGAGTTAGCAGCAGTGCGGACTGCAAGTGAGGACCATCGGAGACACATTGAGATCCTGGACCAGGCTTTGAGCAACGCCCAGGCCAGAGTCATCAAACTGGAAGAGGAGGTGAGACCAGGCTTAGGGGTTGGGGATAGAGAGGGAGGCAGAACCCAGAGGGCCTCCACTTCCTTTTCCTAACTCAGCTACTTTAAACAGAGCCAGTCATAACGACATGACACCGAGGGGAGGTGCGTGTTGGAAACTTCCCAAATAAAAATGAATAAAAGCAGAATTTATCCACCCCAGAGTCAGGCAAAGTATGAAAGGCACACATGAATGCTATCACAAAGACCTTACAGCCTGAGGGCCCAGCCTAAAGCCTGTTGGACTACAAATAAATGGAAGGACTGGAAACCACTGGTGCCTATACAACAGAGAGACAGTTTTTAAAAATAGCTCAGTTGCTGTGTCTTTGGGCTTCCAGTTGCAGAGAAAAAGGCAAAAGTTGTCTCATGAGGTGTGGTAGGAGTGGTGTGCAGCAAATCTGTCTCCAGTCTGCAGAAGTTGGCTTGGCCATGCAGTGCCCCACGTCCTCAATCCAGGGATCTTTGATGCCATTCAAGCATTATGGATTTGGTGATTTCTGATGAAGTCAACCTCTTAACTTTGGTGAGGTGAACTTTCCTCTTTAAAGTGGAGCGAGGCATCAGAACATTTCTGGGGTCCACCCTAGGGGATCTGGTCTGTAGAGGCTGAGGCAAGAGGAGGAAAAGTGTAGCCTTGCACACCAGAGTCTGTGCCTGCACTTTCAGCACCCTGTGGTGGGGGTACCTCTGTGTTACGGGGGCTGAACGGGAGCAGGATCCACAGTGGGGAGTAGACGCTGAGTCTTAAGGTTTAACTGAGATAGTCTACATCAGTTTGTAGCTTTGTGCTTGGAACACAGAAAACAGTAATGTTATTAAACCTACTGTTGTTATTAATTCTACTTACTACTTTTCTAACAACAGCTGGGGGGAAAGTTATTACTTCAAATAACGTCTCCTGAAGAAGGTAACACAGATATTTCCACAAACTTCAACAGCAAAGGTGACACTGTATAGAGGAAGATTTTTATGTAAACACAGGCCTTGTCCTTTAGAAGCTTTTAAAATCCTGCAAGTTCTATGTAGAAACTGATTTTTAACAGTAACAGGAGGATCCGAGGCAGCAGCCCAGAGTATCTTCCTTGTCACCACAGAAACTGACCTTCACCCCTTGAGGGCAGGAAGCCTGCTTTGAGGAAGAAGGCCTATACTTCTTATTTTGTCCTTCCTGAATTTGCTTCTTGAGAATCTATCTCCATGTGTGGAGCAAAGGGAAATTACAATTTAAAAAATAATTTTTAGGAGTCCCTTGGCCACAGGTTTTAGGAAATCACCATTATGGTCTTTTCTTGTCATTGTTTTTAGGTAACATCTTTGTTTCATTGAACAAAACCTTTCCAAAATGACTTACGTGTCTGGCTTCCCTTCTCAGTCCTTGTTCTTAGTAGTTTTTTCCAAAGAGTCTTAATTCAGTCCAGATGACTGATACCCAGAGCTTACCATAGTTTATCATGCAGGTTGAGTGCACAGGGGAGCCAGGCTGCCAGAACAGTACATGGGCCCCATGACATACTAGCTGTGTGACTGTCAGCAAGTCACTTAGCTTCTTTGCCCTCAGCTTTCTCCTCTCCTAAATGGGAACAATAAAAGATTTTACCTCTTAGTGTCATTGGGAGGATTAAATGAGACAGTTCTTGTAAAACACAAGGCTTGTGTTGTACTGCTCAGAAAATGTTGGCTGATATAATCACTGTTATTAATCATCCTCATTGTGATATGCTGCATGCTAGACTTAAGATTTATATAAAGGTGAAGGAGACAGAACTATGCCTTTTAGGATCTGGATGTAACTTAGGGATTGTGTTCATTCATTTACTTATTAAACAAACACGATTGGGTGCCCAGGGCCTGTTCTAGGCAGTGAGTGCACGCTGTTCACTCTGCCCAGCAGGGACCAAAGTAGACAAATCTCGTAGTGCTTGTAATCTGGAGGCTATGCATTCAGAAAACTGTATGCAGTAGAAGATATGGTAAGTGGTGCTTGAATGAAAATACACAAAATATTTGACCCAATGAGGCTTCTGAGAATTGTAGAACTTGCATTTAGTAGGTTCTCAAAAGTCTACTGAATTGAATTGAGTAGTCAAACACACGATGAGTGAAAAGGCCATGTAACAACTCACCCCCAAAACAGATGTATAAATATCTGTTAAGTTGGTGTCCATTCTTTGAAAGATTAGAAGCATCTGTATTTTATTCCAATGGCTTTGGATAAGAAAAGACAGAGGTCCATCTCATATCAGTGCTTCCTGCTAAGTCAGAAATCTCAACTAGCAGCAAGCTGCTAGGTCACTAGTGTATTGCAGCTTGTCACTGTGATCAAGGGTTGAAGTCAGGACTGAGTCATCTGCAAGGCATCTGCACACTCAGCACAGAATAACAGGAAATAGCAGCTCATGTCTTCTCACCCAGGACCAGGTCTAGCAAATGTCTCAACCTGAGTTTTGGCACCAGCCCATTCCTGGAGTGATAGAAATCTGTCTGGATCTATAAACATGGGTCAAACTTCCAATTAGGAGAAAACACTATGGGTAAGAGTTTAAAGTAATGGGTCATGATTTTAAATCCATTAAATCATTTTAAGCTTAATTTCCATTTCCTGAAGTCATTTTGTTAAGTATTCATTATGCCTTTGCTGTCTCTTCAGGGCTGTCAGCTACTCAAGATCTCTGAAATCTTTAGTCCATTAATATTTATAATAAATTTTTATACATGAATGGGTACACATGCATATATACATGTATATACACATAATTTCTTTGTAGCACAATATATTTATCAAAGAAAAATTAAAATTCTTTATTCTTTATACAGAATATTCTTTACATGGCAATTACTATTTGGCCATCCAGATAAACATAGTTAATCCTTTAAGGATTTATTCCCAGTATTTTTATTCATGGACCAATATATAGAAAGACAAAAATAGTGTGACAATGTATATAATTTTTTATTCGGGTTTTTTCATTTAACATTGTAGAATAAGTATTTCTTCATGGTATTAGAAGCTCTTCATTAACCTCATTTTCAGTGCCTGAAAATGCTATAATTATTAAGGAATAACCAAGCATTAAGCTCGAAACTACAAATTACCAAAAGCAAGTGCCCCAGCAAGGTCTTCCATTCCAAACATCCTAGCCATAACTGATGGCCTTTGTGTAAAGGATTTTTGTCAGAGCACACCTGAGGGAGAGGAGAAGGAAGGTGCCCACACCTGCACTTTAAGTAGGATTTCCAGGAAGTCTGACTCCTACCTCCATTCCAGCACTGATAATTACGGGCCACTCAATTCTGTGCTTTTTTACTCTTCTCCACTCAGCTACGAGAGAAGCAAGCGTATGTGGAGAAAGTGGAGAAGCTGCAGCAGGCTCTGACACAGCTGCAGTCTGCGTGTGAGAAACGAGAGCAGATGGAGCGCAGGCTGCGAACCTGGCTGGAGAGAGAGCTGGATGCGTTGAGGACCCAGCAGGTGAATTAAATTCATTCACGAAACATGTAGTGCCCTCAAGAGCCAGCCATTGCTCCCTACACTGAGGGCTCAGAACTCACTGTCCTGAAACCCGGCCACCAGAGGGGATGCTGGGAGGTCCCCTCACTGGAGAAATAAACTTCCTCACAGAGAGAGGAATTACAATCTTGGAACTGTGAGAGGGAAGGCAGCTTCACGTTTGAGTTGGACTTTGAAGAGTGACTTTGTTGGACATTCAGGGCCAAGAACAATAGAGAATGGGTAAAGGAGAGGGTCATGAAGTGGCAGGGCAAGTCCAGGGCAGCTGGGTGCCGTGGGGTCTGCCCATTGAGGTGGCCGGTGAGAGGGCAGGTTCCTCGTTTGTCTAAGGCATTTGGTCAAATGAAGAGAGTGGGCTTCGTCCTATAATCAAAAGATGATACTACAGTCCACACCTTGCAGAGCAGATGGTGAAGTCAGGGAGATCCGCCTGAAGACTCTTAGTGTGGTCTAGGTTATAGTGACAGTGGGAGTCCATTGAGGAGCTAAAGGCAAAAGCTGTTAAAAGGTGAAATCAACAGGATATTGTAATTGCTGTGTTTTTAGAGGTGACTGAGGGAAGGAGCTCAGGACCATCCCGGGGAAGTAATATTGGCCATAAGCTGCGGTTCCTTCTGCCTCCTCTGCCGGTAACAGCTGATAATGTCACTCAGCTATGAGTAAGTGTAGGAGTAGAGTGCTTCAGCAAGGGCCTGTGTGCACCTAAGCAAAGAGAAAAGCCTGGCAGGAAGCTCCACTCCAGGCTGGCCAGGAACTCCTGGCTGCTGATGAGCCTGGGCTTCTCCACCCTCTGCCAGTATGGTAGGCATGGCCTGTTACATGGTGATGAAGGGTGTGCTTTCAGTCAGCTTACCAGGGAAATGTAAGGCAGGCTCCATGGAATTATCCACTGGACGGTCCCGTTAAGTTGTGATTTAAACACTTGAAAACACTTGAACGTGTGTACTCAGGCCAGCTCAGTCCCCCATGCAGGTTCCTCTGGGTGTGTGCACTTGGCGGACAAAGCAAGTATTACCAAGATTGCCCAGAAAATGAAGAAACCCACCCTGGCCTCCACCACCTTGGCTCAGTAGAGGGCTTGTAAAGAAGGGCGGGTCCTTTTCCTGTCTTCTGATATTACAGCCTTTGCCACATTCCATGGCATCAAATGAGACCTTCCACTGTTCTGTTACTCAGCTACTGAGATCAGGACCTTCCCAGCATGAGACCAGGGCTTCTCTGGTCCCAAGCATGGTAGATTCTAACAAGTCCCTGGCTGGCATAATATGTACTTCGCAACTCTTAGAGCCAAGAAGAATGTTCTCTTCCAATTAATGTGCTATCCACACCCTACAGTTAGAATACTTATACTTGACTTTTCTATTTTGAGTGCTGTGAAACCAGACTCAACTCTCTTATCTTTGTCATGTATCAAAAAGAAGTGAGACTCTGGAGTTATTTGAAAAATACCCTCATTGCCACAGAGGGCAGCCCACTGTGTGTGCATTCAGACCCATGCGTGCTCACCCATATCCATCCTCAGGCCGGCAACAGCAGCACTCGTGCCATGCGTAGAGGCTGAGCTAGAGCAAGCACACTGCCGAAGGCAGCGGTGTCAGCATGGGGGCTCCCAAGGGAAATGGCCACGCTTGTTCTTTGGGTTTGTGTTCAGGAACTGGTAGCGGATCCCCAGCTGTATGTGGCTGACAGGAGACCAGAGAGGGAGAGACAGTCTTTAAGACCAAACAGAATTTGATGCTCAGCATCTCTCCAGAAACAATAATTTGGATTTTTTTTATGAGACTACATATTAATATGTCTCCTATGAGGGCCGGGAGTTTGGCTCAGTGGATTAAGTGCTTGCCTGGCAGGTGCAAGGTTGTGAGTTTGATCTCCGGTGCCAAAAAAAAAAAAAAAGAAGTCTCCTATGACATGAAATATATTCAGATTTCCCTGTTGCTCTTATATACCTATTAGAAAAGTGGGTATTTTTATTTTTTCCTTTAATACTTTATTTCTAATGTCACCAGTAAGTATATATTTTCTATAACCAGAAAAGGTAAAAATGCTATTACAAAAATATATACACACAATTTCTTAAAATCGTGAAGTTCATTGAATTATGAATTTTGCACCAGCGCCATGTGGTAGAGACTCTAAAAGTTAGTCTACTCAAACAGCTGTCTAGAGCCTGGGGACTAGTGTGGGAGCAGCTGTCAGCGCTCCGGCACCCACCCTAGGACACAGGATCGTCTGAGAAACTGCTTTTCCACAAAAGCCTGCCCCAGAGGCCTCTGATTTTCCATCCACACTTGAATAGCATGTGTGTGCCTGCCCCTTTTGGGCACAGACATGAGCAACCTCAGGAGAGCTTCCGCAGCCCACGCCACACTCTGCTGCTTTACCCCTGTGACAATGAGGCATTTATCTGATCCCTTTAGGAATCATGCTGAGGTCACACAGTCACAAAGCCCGGAGTCATCTCCATCCTCTGCAAATCAGTAAGACCAGCCAGCCTGGCTCACCACTCCCATGGGATCTAATTCCGAAGACACATGAGAGTAGCTTAGAACACTTGTTGGATCAGCACCCTACACAAGCAGTGTGCCCTTAGCTTGATGTCAGCTCACATCAGAGTCTCTTCCCTGGGTCTCCTTTTGAACACAGAACCCCCAGCAAGCTTCAGTGAGGCTTCTGTAAAGTACCCTGGACTCTTCCAGAAGGATGGAAAACTGGAGATGAGCAGAGTGCCATGGAATCCTGTATGATTTGACTGGCTTTGGACTCACTATGTAGCCTAGTCTGACCTCAAACTGGTGGTAGTCCTCCTGCCTCAGCCTCGTGAGTGCTGGGATTACAGGTGTGCACCACTGTGCCCAGCACGTATCTTATACTTGTACCTACAATTCGGGAACTCTGCACAAAGTGCCTGTCACAGTACCTGGCACTTATGAATTGATTAAGAAGGAATAATTCTCACTCCTGTTCAGATGAATATCACTCATTACCTTCAGAATCACTTGAAGACCTAGGGTATCCTTGGTACCATCTCCCAAATTCTTCACTTACCTCACTTTTCCAGTGGAAAAAAAGGGTGACAGAGGTGTGGCTGATACAAGAAGGAGAGAAAGATAGGTCAGAACAATAGGATTGGCAGGAAGGAAACTCTATTATGGGAGATGATGTAGCATTTCAGAATCATTAGAAACTGGGAGAGATGTGAGAAACAAATAAATAAATGAGTAGGAGGGAAGGGAATTTGCATTTTTAAGAAGTCAGTTTTATCTTTTTTTTTTTTTTTTTTAACGCAGATCTCAAAGTAATTTTACGTCTTTCTTTCGCAGTAGTCCTATGAGGACCTGTGAGACGAAGTGCAAATGTTACAGAAGGCACAGGGGCTAGTTCAGGGTCATGTAGCTCATTAGGACATTCTTTGATGTGGACATGGAAGGCAAAGATTTCATCTGTCTTGGTCACTGTTGTACCCCCAGTACATGGTACATGCTCGGTAAATACTTTGTGGATTAGCTAAATGAACATTAGAAGGTGTCCTGCCAGGCCCTTGGTTCGATTTTCTGACTAGCACAATTACCCATTAGATCCTGGTTCTCTTCATGCTTCAATGCTGAAATTCATGCATTTATTAAGCACCTGTTAATATTAGACTGTAGCCCGGAGGGCTGTGAAGAGTGGTCATGATCTCACGGGAAGTCGAGAAGATTCTGCAGAAATAAGCCAGCTGAGAAGGTAACAGAAGAGGTTTAGACAGAAACTGACAAGCATAGGTGGCAGCTTATTGAAGCCATGGGAGCTCTTTCTGGAAAAGTGTCTAGAAACAGAGTACCTTGTCTTAATGGACTGGTTCATCTGTCTTCCTGCCTTAATCCACACGCCTGGCCAACTGGGAGTTGGAGACTTCTTGTACAGGTCTGGCAAGGACAGAGATGTGCCTTCCTCTCTATTCTTACTTAAATATTGCTCACTGTTATGCTCCCACTTCTTAAAATAATTTATATTTGGAGTTTTAAACACACTGAATAAAAATGTGTGGTTTATAGAAAAATCCTATCGGTCCATTTGTTCTCTTCTCTGGTAGGGTTTGTTCCATTATCAGTGCAGCTCCTGCCCAGCTGTTGCTCTAGGTAATATTCCAGCCCTTTTCATAATCTGGGGCTTAAATGGTTCTGGGTAAAGTGTTCGAATACCTCTTACCTTGCAACTAGCTCTTTTAAATTGCGTTTAAAATTTGTGATCACTGGAAAACATGAGGAAAATGCAAGGCCCAGCTGGAATGAAATCATTCTTTCAAGTGTGAACTCCTGGCTCACACTCAGACAGTGCCTGAACCCTGAGAGGCTGAGAGCTCCTGTCTATGTTGCTGAGCTAAAGTCAGAACTTACTGTAAGCGCCATCATCTCTTACATTGTGTTCTTTAGAGAAATAGCATCCCTGAGTTAACAGAAACATCTGAAATGTGAATATCCTCAGCTTTTGAGCAATCCAGATAACAATTACTGTATTTCCTCTTGCTGATACAGATGAAAAGAAAGGGCTGAAACATGAACTGGCCTTGCATTAGAGATATTCTGCTTTCACATGCATTCTCTAATTTGCTTTTCATTCTCTAATGGGAAAGGTCTTGTTGGTTCCTTTCCCAAATCAGTGCCTGGCAGCTGGGAGCAGGCATATTCAGAGATCTCACTCCTACTTCGAAGCTCTGCCTGTCAATGTTATCACTGAGTCTCAGAAGAAACAAAACATAGCAAGGCTTAATTCCTTTTTGTACTTTTTATGTAAATTAACTGCATGACCTTGGACAAGACACTTTTGTCATGTGGAGTTCTTGAGTTGTGAAGCTAGCCCCAGGTTTGAATCTTCATTCTACTACTGATTACTTGAGAGAAAATGAACCATTACTTTAGCCTCTGAAGCTTAGTTTCTTTCTATAAAATTAGTATAATGGTAAAATTAGTATAATGTGGTCTGTTACAGACCTGCATGAGTATTAGATGAGATGGAGAAACATAGAAGTAAGGTGGCATGGTGTTAGGATCCACTGCCTTCAGGTCGTGCACATTGCAGAGAGGGAGTATGGGCATGAGGATAATGTATGTGAACTGCCACGGGATCTGGGAGACCACTGTGCTCCATGCAGGTAACAGTGCAGACCTGGCTGGTGTGATCTACCTTGTACCCCATTCTGAGGATCAGCATGTTGTTTCTGCTTCTCCAGAAACATGGAAATGGCCATCAAGCTGGCATGCCAGAATACAGTGCTCCAGCCCTCATGGAACTTGTTCGGGAGAAGGAAGAGCGGATCCTGGCCCTGGAGGCTGACATGACCAAGTGGGAGCAGAAGTACCTGGAGGAGAGCACCATCCGACACTTCGCCATGAATGCTGCAGCCACTGCTGCAGCTGAGAGGTGAGACAGTAGCACTCTGCCAGACAGAGAAGCATTATTGGACTGAACATCAGAACAAAACATAGGGATCCAGAGAGGTCCAGAGACCCATCCCAGGGAGCAATATCAGCTAAAGATAATGCTTCAAGGACTGTATTGCTAGTTGGGGAGAAAGATGGTGTAACGGCCCTGGAAGATAATGTGGCTATAGGTACCCTCCCTTTGGTTCCAAAATTCTAATTCTAGATATTTATCTTGTGGAAGACAACAAGAGTGCCTAAAGAGTTATGTCCAAGGATGATCGCCCAGTGTTGTTTAAAATATCAGAACATTTGAAACACCTTGGAGTCCAATAAGAGAAAACTCATTTAGCAAAGTACATCTGCACAGTGGAATACTGTGTGATCTTTAAGAATGATGTTGGGGAAGAGTATTTTATGATTCTTTCAAGAGAGTCTATTTCATGGCATGGACAAGAACACATAGCTCTCATGGCAGCCCTGACAGCAGGTTCTTTTCTTGTCCTCATTCTATAAGTGAAGAAAACAAGCCTGAGAGAGGTGCAGCGGTTGGTTCCAAATCCTGAATCCAGCTTCCAAAAAGCTGGTAGTTAGCAGTGGACCGCAAGTCCCAGAGTGATCTGACTTAAAACCTGACTCACTTTGAAATCATTTTCTGCCACTCTCAGTGTTTACCTCCATTGCTGTGCTTTCTCTCTGTAGATATGCAGCCTTATTCTTCTTTCAAAATTAGCTCAGTAGCACCATAATCTGCACACGTAACTCACAAAGACTGTTGTGTGAATGGGCAAAGCAGTGGCCCTTGGTCTTGGGCTGGGGAGCCTCAGCTGCAGGAAGGTGACTGCCTATAGCTGAGTGGCTGTGCACAGCCCATCAGGCCCCTCCCTCCCATTCACTCGGCATGCTTTTTCTCAGAAGTCATGTTGTGCATTTAATTTAGAGTTGTTTGGAATTCACCAAAGTTTAGATCAGTACATTTGGAGAATTCTCTAATTTCAAAGTAATATGGGACCTTCAGATTATATGGAAAATAAATATAACTTCCAAACTGGTAGATGTCCGATATACCAAGTTCATGTTCCCCAAATCAAAGAATGAATTCTAAGGAACAATGGAGGTTAAGAGTTGGAAATTTTATTGAGAAAGAGACAGCTCCTGAGAGATAGGAAGGAACCTGAGTGGGTTGCTATGGACCCCACTTCACAGAGGAAGTTTTGTAGAGTAAAACCATGAAGTGAGTACAATGTGGGCTAAAGCTATGATCAATCAATAAGATTATAAGTATAGCCACTGAGGTAATGTTGACCCAATGAGGAAGCAGGTCATGTAGCAATATACATGAAAAGAACAAAGAATTTTTCAGGAAAGGTTGTTTCCAGGGGTCTTGATCACCCACCAAGGTGACTGATGTCTGTGTAGACTTTGTTAGGCCAGGTGTTACCACTTATCTTATCCCTTGGGGAAGCATGTTGACCTGGGCATTGCATCTTTATCTTGAGTCCTGGCCTCCAACGGATACTCCTCAGGTCACAGTTGTAATGTGTTTTCATCTTTTGTATTGACTCTCTCAAGGGCCTACCCCTGTCTGACTGCCTATAATATTTCTGCCTAGTTTAGCTGTCTGTAATAGAAGGGGCATCCAGAAAGCTGGACTTCTTAATAAACAAGGGGTATTATTGTTCATTTCAATTGGAGGCATGTGACCCAGATGATAGAAGTAGAAGCAAGGATGCAGCTGGTTATACAGTCAGGTCCACATTGCCTTGCAATGGCTTATTTTTTCTTTAATGAATGTGAGAAGACATGCTAGGATTGAAGGAGAGGTGCTTCATAAGCTGCTTATGGGCTCTCAGGTTCATCATTCAAGTAGAGAAGAACCCCCAGGTGTGTGCTCAGATGTTAGTTAGCTCTAGGAGTTGGAGAAAGCAATGCCACCATGTGGGCACAGATGCCTCCCCTGGGCTCCCTAGCAAGACAGCATGTTACAAGCAGCTGAACTAGTTAGAAATATTATAGGCAGTCAGACAGGGCTGGGCCCTCAAAGAAGCCAGCACAAAGGACCAAATGTCTCGTGACCTTGGAGGAGACAGACATCTCCACTGTGGGCCAGATCTCAAGACAGAAGGCAAAACGTTTTATATGCAACCGCACCCTAAGTATAAACTTAAGGGATTAGGTATGGATCACCTTGAGAAGAAGGAAATTACCGTCCCAACACCCTACAGAAAGACTCACTGATCTGTAAGAATGCTCACTTGCTACGTGACTCGCTTCCCCATTTGTCCCTGATTTGGTCAATTTTACCTAAACAGTTAATCTTATTAGTTGACCACAGTTCTGTCCCACCTCATGCCCATCTGCCTTGCGAGTTCCCAGTTCTTCCCATCATGGTTTTACTCCGTAGAAGTCACTAGAAAAGACAGTCTTTGGTAACCTACTCGGGATCCTTTCTGTCTCTCTCTCAGACAGAAGCTTTCTTTCTCTCAATAAATATTTCTACTTTTAACATCCGTTGTTCCTAAAATTCATCCTTCAATTTTAGAGAACACGAACTCGTACCAGACATATAATAGGTCAGGAGTTTCAGTCCCCTAAATCAAGCAGACTCAGTGGAAAATTACCATCTTGGAGTCATTTCCTAGCACTTATTCATGTCTGTGCTGGGAAGGGTGACAACCCATTGGTATCTGTCAGAGTGAAACCCTGGCAGTGGGAATAAACCCCTGAGAGAGACTCAGTAACTCCAAAGTTAAGGGGTGAGAACTGGGGGAAGGTGCGGCCTTTAGCTCAGTCCTGCACTCTGTAAGCACTTCTGAGTGTCACTGACCTCATGTGAAATGGAATTGTGAAACCCTAAGAAACATTTCTTGATTTTCACATACTTAAAATGTTCTTGGCTTTAGCTTTTTATTTTTTAAACTAACAACAGAATTACTTCTCTAGCCCAAGAAAGAGGACAAATATTGTAAAGTTGCAGAGGGGCTGAGACTAATGTATTGTGTCACTGTGATTGCCCTGGGTGTTTGCTTTCTGTATGTGTTCAGTGCAAGGTCACTGTGCAGGGAGGTGGACATTTGTGTTCACAACTTCTCCTTCTGTTCCTGACTGTGGCATGGGACTGGGATCTGAGTATCACTGACCTCATGTGAAATGGAAGTAGCAATTCTGGACCGGTAGAGAGCAGGGAACCCCGCCATATTCTTCTGGCTGAGGACACTAAAGCCCCATATCAATGTAAACTTGTTCCCTCTGGGGATGACAAGGGCCTTCAAGAGTCTTTGTTGGGGGCCGGGAGTTTGGCTCAGTGGCTTAAGCGCCTGCCCTGGCAGGCGTGAGCCTTTGAGTTCGATCCCCGGTGCCGCAAAAAGAAAAAAAAAAAAGGATCTTTGTTGGTCCACCTTTTGCTGATTTATTAGATTACGTATCTGCTTAGGATCCTGTTCTCTGAGTAGATGAACAGGACTGGAATGTTCAGTCAGAGCTGGGGTAAACAGACCTGCACAGGGCGGGTGGGAGATGAGTAGAACCATGCAGACCCCAAACACAATCAGCCACCAGCAGACTCTAGCCCCAGCCTTGTCTGCCATCTGTCAGACAAGAGAAAATGGCTCATATCCCAGAGGAAGGAAGTTCTGTGGGATTTTCCCAGCCTACAGTTCTCCTTCTGTCTGTCCTATTTGAAGTCATAGGTGGATGGATGGAGTCCTTTCCACCTTCCCTCCCTCTGTCCCCCATTTTTTCCATGTATATTCATCAAGTATCCCATAACTCTTGGGAAATCACCCTCCCCTCCCCTTTATAGCCTATTTCCTCCCACCATCAGAGAGAGAAAGGGGATGGTTCAGAGATACTCAGAATTGTGGTGCCAACTTAATATCCTTTCAAAGGAAACTTCTGTAATTAAAGCATTGCTTGTCTGTTGATAATAAGGGGAAAGAGGAAAATGAGGCATGTTTTTAGCTTATATCTAGATGCCAGATGGCTACAGATAAATTGGTAAAGGTGACTATTTCTACCCATTAGTCCTGTGACTTTTCAGCTGCTGGTGCATGCTTCATGTTTTTTGTGTTTGTTTGTTTGCTTTTGGTATTGGTGATCGAACTCATGACCTCAACCTCACGCTTGCTAGGCAGGCGCTTGTGCCGCTGAGCTAAATCCCCAGTCAAGAAAAGGCCTTTAAATGAAGAATATAATTCTTGTATATCAACTGGTTTTGTTATCTCTGCATATCTTTATGCCATTGATCAGAATTTTTAGAGATTGAGCTTATTTTTTTATGTGTGGGGAGGTTTTGAAACTTCTTACAAATTGCAGAGCAATTACCACCTAATTTCACAATTATCTGCCATTTAATTGTGCCTGCTATCCTTACTTACCAGTTTGAATATGAACTTTTAAATTTGTCTCTGGTTGGGGATGTAACTCAGTGTCATAAATGCCTACCTGGCAAGTGCAAGGTCCTGAGTTCGATCCCTGGCACCCAAAAAAAAAACAAAACAAAACAAAAAAAAAATTGTCTCTGGTTGTATGTGAATTCTCCAAAAATAAATTGGTTGAAACTATTTCTAACCACTGATACCAATGGTTATCAGTGTACCATAAACCAATGGTTTTTGTGTACCATAGGGTGAATCAATAATTTTATAAATATCTTTTAAGCATTTTGCTTATTTTCTGTATTATTTGCTTTTATGATATGTTTTCAGCCACAGCTTGCACTTTTTTGCAGCACATTCATACATATACTCCCTTCTTCATTTTCTTTATCTTTAAAAAGTTTCTTTCCTGAGGTCTTCATAAGCACAAATGAAACTTTCAGGAGTGCTGAAGAATGGCTAAGGACTTTGGAGTCATTCATCTTTGGATTTGAATCCATTTCCACCATTCACTAACTGGGTATTCTTGGAAAAGTCACCTAAGTCCTGTCTCTTCATCTCTGAACCAGGGACAGTAATATTCCCTGAACATATTGGAACTAAGTGAGAGGGTTGAGGTTTAGCTCCATGATAAAGCACTTACCTCACATGCTGAAGGCCCTTGGTTCACTCCTGAGCACCAAAAGCAAAAAGAAAATAAGAACTAAGTGAGAGACCATGTGTGCTGTGCTGTATCCAGTCCCTGCATAAAACAGATGCTCACTCAGTAATGACTCTCCCTAAAAAAAGGATCTCATTTTTGCTCTTTTAGAGTATTCTAGAAAAGAACTTTAAAGTTTTCAGTATGATTGTAATATTGAAAAATAAAGTTAAAGAGAGGTGAAATATTTGGCTACATTATTATGAATTTAGTAGTCACTTAATCAGAGGCTTAAATGCTTTCATTTTAAGATACACCAGATAAGTAAGTGACTCCCTTACCTGTTATGGTTAATTAGGAGTAATTAAATTGACAAACTCAGGGTACAAATAGTTGTTTTTGACTAGAACTGCTTCCAGCTAAACTGCTTTTCCCTCTACTGCCATTTCCTTTCTTCTTAACTGAACTTTCTGTCTTCTGCACCTTTCTGCTCTAGTACCCCGCATATTTGCTACTGTGACATAATCTGATTTCTAAGCAGGGGCCCACAAAACAAGAAGGAAATTGGAATATAGATGTGGAGGAAGACTTCAGTTTGGGGTCTAGTGATCTGAGAGGACCAATCTCAGTTTCAAGTGGTTACTGAACCCCCATTTTACTGTAAAATACTGAAATAGTTTCTGTAGTAGGACACCAAAGTAGAACTTTGTGATTCAAAACGTAAGATAGAACAAGAATTAAAAATACAAGCATAGAAACACCAGCAAGTGTAATGGTGATGAAAGTATTCATGTACCAGAAAATTAAATCTGTATGTATCTATCTGTATATTCTTAACATAACACATAAGTTAATACTTGATTTTGTTAGTAGAAAAGACAGAATTTTCATTTTTGAATTTTATCTTCCTTAAATACTTTCTTAATTCAGTCAAGGTTAGGAAAAGAATTGGCCAGGGTTTAGGACAGGGGAGGTAAGTGAAGGAATTTTTGGAGAGATATTCTAACATAGTGCCCTTGGTTGCCCCTCCATGAGCATCTGCACTGTCTTCTGCATCACCATCTGATGAGAGTGGTGGCTGAGCTGGGGAAGTGAAGATGGGAGGTCTTTAGAAGGGAGTAGAAGGTGACGGGCAGGTCTCTGCTCCAACACAAATCCTGTCCTCTCCATTCTGAGTCTGTTTGCATGGAAACCAAGGAAGCTTCCATGATCCGGTGCCTGTCGTGTGTTCCCAGGGACACCACAATCATCAACCACTCAAGGAATGGCAGCTACGGGGAGAGCTCACTGGAGGCCCACATCTGGCAGGAGGAGGAGGAGGTGGTGCAAGCCAACAGGAGGTGTCAGGACATGGAGTACACGTAAGGGACAGCCATGTGTGGCCATAACACCATGTGCCACTATGACTACTCATTTCTGTACCCTAATGGGGCCCCTGTTATACTCATACCCAGCCCTTCCAGGGACAGTTACTTCTCTGTCCTGTGCCAAAAAGCTGAGCTTGGAGACTCCACACATTGCCCTGGAAAGAAGGGAAAGGTTCACAGCTAAGCATGTGGTTCCACTCAGCTGGGTACTTGTGTCCTAGTTCTCAGGGATAACTGCAGGTCCGTGCGGGTTTTAAGGTGGAGACTAAATCTAATGATAGACTAAATCTAATCCATATTAATTCTGGACATCTGTATCTTACCACCTTCCAGACATTATGAGCTGGAAAAGAAAACCATCATATCCTGAAGACCCAGGGATCTCTGAGCCCAAGTTTGTATATTCCAACCAAAGATAAGGAGCTTACTTAGCCAGTGTACTCTTCTGATGGCCTACAGCTGATTTCCAGCAGATCTTTATATCATAAAACAAGCCTCCCTGCCTTGACCACCTGAGGGCCTGTGGAGCCCTGGGAGTCCTGAGCCTCTTAAGGTGCAGATGTGAAAGTGGGGCTGCCTAGTTGAGCCATTGATAGGCTCAGCACATTACTGTCCAAGTCATGAAAAGAACACAAATGTTCACTGATTCTCATTTTTGACTATCAGTGAGGGGAAGTCTTTCAGAGAACCTGCCCATCTCTTCATATTTCCTTGAGAAATAGAGAAACTGACCTCAGGTGGTGACTTACCCTGTTGGTCAGGCCTCAGAATTTCTGTGCTTTTTTATCACTCCTCCCAGTACTAAACTGGCTAAGTATGGGGGCCCCTCAGCAGCTTGATCCAAGAAGTCCTTGGTGAGTAACTACAGTCATTCTCATTGAATCTCCTGAAAGTCCCAGAATCTCCTGAGTTGCCAGAGGAGACCCACCTTATACGATTTGGAGATTGTAAATGTTCAGAGACTTGTACTGCCATAGACCCACCCCCTAGTCACTGAATGTCAGTTGAAGTCCCTGAGAGAAATGCTTCAAGTTTGTGTAACCAAATAGCTTTTTATGGGTCTGTTTTGTTCTGTTTTACAGTATAAAAAATCTACATGCCAAAATCATAGAGAAAGATGCCATGATTAAGGTGCTTCAGCAGCGATCCCGTAAAGATGCTGGGAAGACAGACGCCTCCAGCCTGCGGCCCGCGCGTTCTGTCCCATCCATTGCGGCAGCCACTGGGACACACTCTCGCCAGACCTCGCTCACCAGCAGCCAGCTGGCTGAGGAGAAGAAGGAAGAGAAGACCTGGAAGGGCAGCATAGGTGAGCCCTGCTCCTCCTCCAGACCAGGATCTGCAGAGCAAAGCCACGCAAGCATCAAGAGGCAACCTCCCTGCCACTCATAGCACTCAGTATCTCCTGGTCTAGTTTACTCGTGTGATGCGGGGGAAGGGGGTGTGCAAATCATACTCTGGTTGTGGGGAATAAATGAGATATGTGAAAGCACTATGTAAATTCTAAAGGCTATGCCAGCAGAGTATGACTGGTTCATGTCATCATTATTACTGATTATTACTAAAATTTGAGGTAACAATGCACAATGTCATGATAGAAACACTTACACATCGGGCCTCTGAACTGGCTCTGCCTCAGACTATATATATGACTACTCTACCTCTGCTTCCACATATGGGAAAAGAAGACAGTGTCTGCCCCACTTTGCCTAAGGGGGTGTAGGAGGATCTAGTGATGTAATGGGGGAAATACATTGGAAGAAACACTCTCAAGTATAAGGGGTGGTTGGTGGTAGGTTTTACCGTATTATCACCCAGCAAAATTTTGAGAATTCCTCAAGTGTGGTCTTGGCCAAGTGTGGGTTTTGGGACTCAGTGATGGGCTAGGCTAGTGAGCTGAACAGGAAGTAGTCAGAGTGCACACATGCACGTACGCGCACGCACGCACACACACACACAGCCAGGCACGTATGTCCTCTGCTCCCTTTCCCTACACTCTGCCAACTCCAGGAATCTGGCCCTCCTTTGATGCGCGTCCCTGGCTCACTGTGTTTTTGTTTCTTTATTGAGCCCAGAGCCAGTTTTCCCCAGTGTGGGATCCCAGAGAAGCCTAACTGCTTTGTGCCGGAGGGGATAAGAGCTACCATATGAACAGACAGAGTTGGGGGGATCAAAGGCTCCCAACCAGAATCTCTTGTTTGAAGTCCCTCTGCTGGTGGCCTCAGCAGCCCCTGCCCTCAAAGGAAATGCACTTCAAAGAAGATGTGTGTAGACAGCAGCTGGAATCATCAAAGACCCTTCCAAGGACACTTAGCTCTCAGCGTAGTCAGAGGACAGGAGGCTCAGGCAGGCCCCGTTAAAGAGTGTGGGATTTGCTCAGCTCTGAAGGGAACCTCCCTGGGAGAAGCCTGTTTGTGACAAGCATCCTGGGAGCCACAGACCTTGGCCTGATGGAGGAGGTGCTGCCTTGTCTACACCTTTTTTCCTCCTCATCATTGTAGTTGGTGTCCACATGTATGAAAAACAAGAGGACTCTGAGGATGCAGGCAGAACTACATAGTCTTGAACCACTCACAGTTCCCCATGGTCTCACCATCCCTTGACCAACAGGCTTTGGGAGGAGGTGGCGGTGACGGCATCCAACTTCCTGATTGCTGAGCGGCTCCCCAGAGAGTTGACTGGATGGTTTATTATACCCAGCGCCCCCACCACAGGAGAGCCTCCTGTCAGACTTTCTTGACAGGCAGGGAGAGGAGTGGAAAGAACATAGGTTGTTCCCAGTCAGGCACAGCTGAGTTTGAAGCTCATGTCTGCTACTTCTTAGCAGAGAGAAATTGATTTCTCTGAGTGTCCTTCTGTCAGACAGAAGATAAGACGTACCTCATAGGAATATTGTGAACTGTAAACTGAAGTAATGTGTGAAGCCCTTAGCCAAGATCCTTCCTACCCAAAGTGTGGTCTGTGGACAAACCACACTGACACACCAGGAGGCATGTTAGGCAGAATCTCAGGTCCTTGTCCTAGTATTGAACCTTCATTTTAACCATAGGGCCAAATAAGTGATGGATAGGCACGTTGAACTTCAAGAAACATGCATGCTGTAGACAGACTCAGTGGCCCCGAATAATGAGTGGCACCTTGACACAGCCCTGCCAAGGATATTTTATGAACTGCTGGCCCATTAAAAAGATAAGTAATTAATCCCAGCTCTTGGGAGGCTGAGGTGGGTGGAGCGTTGTGAGTTCGACGTGAGCAAGCCCGGCCTGAACTACATAGTGCAACCCTGCCTCGAACAAAACAAAAAAATAAAATAAAATAAATAAAAAGATAAGTAAACAAATACTTGATTGTGCTTACCACTTTTCCTATAGGCTAGATTTCAAGAGTGCTGGCCCTTTTCTGAATTGGCAAGGCAAAAAGCCACCCTCCTGTCTAGCCCTATGGAAAGGCTTTGAGGAAAATAGACATCTCTGTATAGCGGGCCTTCTTTTCTCACAGTCAGCAGGTCCTCGTCCCACCTCCAGCTTCACTGCTGGAACAGGGGCAGGAGAGGGCGAAGTGGGCCTCTGCAGGAGCCCAGCTGGCTTTCTGCTTCATGGGTCTTATAGCTCTGGTTGTTCCAACTAGAGAGCACGTTTGTTTTTGAACCTGGCCTACAGGAGGCCATTCATCAATTAGCAAGGATGAGATGGAATTAGGAATTATTCGAAGAGCAGAAGACTAGTGGAAACATATCTAGGACCAAGAAGGTCTTACAGTTTTTCTTAAACTCACAACCATGCTTGAGGCCAGCCCCCCGGCCCCTGTTGGATAAAGCAGTCTTGGTCCCGAGAAAGCCTGGCAGGCTTCTCACTCTTCACACGCTGGCTGGCAGACACCTCTTTTGTACTCTCCGTACCAAATGATGCAACACTACAGTCACCCATATTATAACCAGTTTATTTGACAACACCCCCTGCTGCAGGATTTTACAGATGAGACTCTCATACTTTCATTCTTCTGTGTGTATCATTTTATTAGGTATATAATTTATAATTAGTACCTACTATGTGCTTGGTGAGTAAATCATCAAATGAATGAAGCAATCCTCAGTCAAGAAGGAGATGCTCTTTAAAAGAAAAAAGGTCATTGATAAAGCTATTCTTCTGCTGCCAGGGTTGCTGCTGGGGAAAGATCACCATGAACATGCTTCTGCCCCGCTGCTGCCAACCCCACCTGCCTCTGTGCTGTCCCCTGGGGCCTCTACCACGTCCAGCAGCAGCGCCCACGCTAAGACAGGCAGCAAGGACAGCAGCACCCAGACAGACAAGAGCACCGAACTCTTCTGGCCCAACATGGCCACCCTCCCCAGCCGCAGCAGGCTGAGCACAACGCCTTCCAACAGCCCTGTCCTGAAACACCCAGCAGCCAAAGGGACCACGGAGAAACTGGGTATGTGGTCCCCGCCTCCTCACTCCAAGACCTCATGACACTGTCTGGCCCAAGGGAAGGTGTCTTTTATTGAGCTGGAAAGGGAGCAGGTGCACCCACGAGCACCTACTGTATGATCATGGTTATCCCAGCTCCCTTAGGTTGTGCATGCCCTTTGTTACTATGGCAATAAAATGTGCATAAACGCTTCTAATTTATCACCATGTAAAGTGAGTATGGAGTCGGGCCCACCCTGGGAATGTATGCTGTATAACTGGATCTTCTCGAGAAGGGGTAAAAACAGACTCTCTGAGGGGTGTTAGGGAATTGCTGTCCTCTGGTATATTTGGGAGTTGGCTCAGGGTGAGCATCTGATGGTTTTGTGTGGAGGGATGGGTGTGAGGATCTCCATACAAAGTCATCTGCACCCAGTTTAGTCCTCTACCATCACCATCCTGGGTGTTTCTGTTTGTATCTGACTCCTGATCCAATTGTTCAGCTTTTCCCTCTATGGCTAATTACCTGACCTTCCCACATCCACTGGTGAGTGAGACTCCAGGCTGAGCAGTGACTTTTGAAATGGGCCCATTATAGAGAGCGCTCAGAAAATCCCTCTTGAGGAGAGTGCTGCTGATGTTTCCTTTCTGTTTGGCAGAGAACTCCCCTGGCCATGGGAAGTCACCGGACCACAGAGGCCGTGTCAGTAGCTTGCTGCACAAGCCCGAGTTCCCTGATGGAGAGATGATGGAAGTTCTCATCTAGTGCTGTCATCCCCGTTGAATTTCATATGGCAGCACTGGCAAGTCAGGAAAGTGGTAGAGAGGGAGAAGAAAGATCAAGAAGGTTGCAGATGGGAAACCAGGAATGATGTGAACTGATAAAGAGTTCAGCAAAGTAATAAGAATACTTTTTATAAATGTTAAAAGCAAAAATAGGAGAACCTACATGACTGTGAAGAGAAGAGAATGCTATGGATTTTCTTACGTATAGCGGAAGAGAAGATGCATGTAGGTCTGGAAACAAATTAAGAAGAAGTAGGAAATGGAATTTTTCATTGTACAGAAGTTTTATCTCTTGGAGGCCTTGGTGTACTCCAATTCTTTGGTTATAAACAGATAAACCTAGACATGTATTTTCCTTGAATAACCCTCAATCTGCTTACCTCCTAGCATGTTTCATTTAAAAAAGAATCTCTTAGACATCTCTAGAGTTCGTGTTGGCACGACGCAGTATCACCATGCCCTTGCGGGGTGTCCTGTGGCTGTGGGTGTCTGCACAGTGACAAGAATCACCCAGGGATGAAGGAAAATTACAAAGGCAGTCTTTGCCTAATTACTTGCTTGGCTTGGGTTTTCAGGAGATTATGGGCTTATTAACTTCTCTGGATTCGGCAGTGTTTTCTGAACAGGATAGGAGCATTAGGATCTTGGTCCTCATCCTCTCTAGCTTCTCTGAGTGTGTCTCTGCTTTACTTTCTTGAATTTTGCTTTTTGTCACTCCTTCCTTTTTTAATAAGGGATCGTGGAGTTCCTTAGGTATGGGACTTCCAAGAGCAGTATCTGAACCGTCCTCATTCCTGCTGTGTCTAAGAGTGGGCAGTAGGAAACCACCCTGCTGGCTTCCTGGCTGGCTTTCTAGTTGGGCCGCAGTTGTTATTTCCATTCTGACTGCATTCTAGGGAAGCTTTCATGAGGTGGAGGATTCCATGGGTCAGTGTCACACCTTACATCAAGATCATGACGCAGGATTTTTTTTTTCTTTCACACATTAGTTCTCTTGTAAAGAGCTTGCTATTTCCATTCCATTACTCTGTTAGGGTGAGACCTTCTAGACAGTACTGTAGGAAATGGATGACAGTTTACAAACAGTGTCTTGATGACATCCAGAATGTCTCTAGGTGCCCTGTACCACATTTGCATTTGGGGCTCATGAGCCTATCCACCACTCTCCTCTCCCGTGCACTCTCTGGTTGCTGCTGGTGAGCACGCAGACTTCCCCATGTCTGCTCCTGTCTGCTGTGAACATGCTTTGTAACCTGTCTGGCCAATAGATACATGATAGGATCAGGTTTCTGAGGCAATTTAACCAGACTAAGGCAGAAGTGCCACTCAATAGAGCCTTGAGCGAATGAGATGCTGAGCCTCTGGTCTGTCTGCTGTGATGCTGAGCTAGGCAGGTGTCAGGTGCTCTTGTAGAATCCTGAGTTTTTTCCCCCAAGTAAGCTGGATCTGTTTTCCCAGATCTCTTCCTTTCCTTGTGCTACCTTAGGAGAGAAGAAAACAAAACCCTAGGTCTGAGGCTCCCCACCCCCCACCCCAATATTAGGAATTGAATCCAAAGTCTTCTACATGTTAGGAAAGCACTGTACCACTGGGCTACATCACCGACACTTTTTTAAAATTTTGAAGCAACGTCTTGCTAAACTGCCCAGGATGGCCTCAATCACATATGATCCTCTTGTCTCAGTCTCCTTAATAGCTGGCATTATAGATGTAGGTTACTGTGACCACTCAAATCTGAGACTTTTTAAAGTAACTGTTAAATGAAATATTGAAGAGAAGATTACTTGGGAAACTTTGTTTGGGTAGCTTACTTTAGGACTGGCCTTTGGACTGTAATCTGGGTGAAGTTGCAGCCTCCCCAAATTGAGGAGATAGAAGACGAGGTGTAGACTGAAGAGGAGAAGGATAAAATTGATAGCTTTGGCCAGCAGGGCTCTAAACCACATGATGTGACAAGAGTAAGTGGGAACTGACCCACCCTTGCTCAGCAGCTGTTCAGCAGGCACTGAGCTTTATGCTACCTGCTTGTTCCCTCCTCTAGTCTCAGACTGAGCACCAACTCTTCGTATTATGCAGAACAGGAATCCAAGGCAGTGCCAAGAGCCTGCGTACTAATAGTGCGCCATGCCCCGGGGTGTGGCAGGAGAACATGAGATGCCTCATCTGTGGGTCAGGGTTAGTGTGGACCCCAGAGGGGATGAGGTGAAGGGATCACATCCAGTCACTCTTCATGGGGCAGGAGGGAGGTTCTCTTAAGGACATTTTAATCCCAATTAATGTTGGGGATAGACCAGTCATCTCTGCTGTCCTCCACTTCCATATCTGGGCCACCCCAAACTTTGGCTGTCTCCCTAGCAATAGGTGAAAGTGAGAACCACAGCCCAGTTTCTCCCAAGGCTTGGTCTGCGTACTCCAGACCCTGCATCTGCATACATAGGCTGGAGCTTCACTGTCTGTCATAGGCCCCCTGAATTACCAAGTGTCTTCATTGTCGGAACACAGGCAGAAACATGACTGTTCTCCAGGGCTTCAGTTACAGTTACACTGTCACTTTTGTTGATCTTTATTCTCCTAATCTGTAAGACTCCTCTGTGAGAAAGGGGATCTGTAGCTTTCAGATGTCTTCTTTTCTAGGAGCTCTTCTGCCAAGCAAGAGCCCTGAATCCTCTCATCATCATAGTTTCTCAAAGCCCAGCTTGCTTACAGGAAGAATGCACTGCAGATGCTAAGCACCCACTCAGCTCTGGGCAGTCCACAGTTCTTAATCTTACTGAAATTGGAGAAGAATAATGTAGCTGAATTTCACAGTGACTGTATGCAGGCACTGTGGTATGTACCTTTTGATGAGTCCTCAAAGCACCTAGGGAGCAGGAGCAAGTTTGTTATTCTAATTGCAAGAATCAGAAACTCAGGTTCTGAAATATTAAGTCCCTTCTCAAAGCCTCACAGCAAGGAGAAGCTAGGATTTAAAGCAGGTTTAGAGAGGAACCTAAACTACAGGATGCATCAAACAAGACCTATACTACTATGTCTGAACTCTGACCATGTACACACACACACACACACACACACACACACAGAGACACATACACATACATACACACACACCCCAGCAGAAGCAGCCGTACCTCTCAGAACCTAGGAAGTAGGATGAAACCCAGAACTCCTAAGATTGTCCACTAATACCAGGCATAGATGGAAAACTTTTTGTTCTATTGTATTACAGTTACAAAACACACCTTAAAAAATATTTCTGCATTGTCCAAAGGCCTGGTCTTTAGAACTTCTCAGGGGCATCTGACCGTAGACCTTGATAGCCTCAGGTAAAGGGTAAGTGGTTTGGCTTTGGGTAAAGGTGCACCAGAGTAGTTCAGCTTCATCCTTGAGTAGACTCTGGTAATATCTTCATGCTGCCAGGGTTTTACAGGGAATATAAGATGTAGTTCGTATCAGGCCTATGACCCTAGAGTTTCACTAAATAGATGGGTTCATAGGTAAGAATTATTACTGTCTATAGGTCCATATAGCTGAAGCTGCCAGGAAATGTGTATTATTTTCCAAAAATACCAGCACATATGGAACACTTTACTTAGCTTTCTTTTTTTGGAGTTCCTTATGCTTCCCAGTGGCTGATGGCCCTGGACAGTGGGGAGTTCACCATGTTCTTACCATGCCTGCAGGACAGGGCCGCTCATTCTTCCCCAGTTTGGTTGGGAGGGCAAAGAGTGGTGCAGCCTTTCTCATTTTGGTCGCGTGAAGATTGTTCTTTACAGCTTGTGTGATTTTAACTACCAGGCAGGAGTAGATATCAAGATAGTTGCTCCAAATAAGTTCTAAACATGGAATAGAGAATTCAGTGGGTCTGTTGGTCAGGGAAGAGGCTCTTCAAATACGCCCTGCAGAAAAGCAAGTCATCATCCAGTTTGCTCCCACCTGAGTTGCCTTCAGCCATCTGCGCTCTGGTGATGCTGTGGCTGAAGCACCTTTATACCAAGTACAGGTAGATGGAGAAATTCTCCCCAGCAACCTGCTCAGTCCCAGTGAACATAGTCGAGCTATGCTGGGGTCCTAGGAGACAGTGAAGAAGAGATAGGGGTTTGAAAGATTTTGAGAGAAGCCACTCACATGTAGACTGGAGAGAGCTATACCGAGGAGAGATATGTTGTCCAAAACAAAGCTTCGCTCCAGAGTCTGCTTTGGAGCAAGTGGTGCAAGTATGTTCCACTCACTCTGTGCTCTGTGAATGATCTAAAGGAAAGGAGTCTCAAGGCCACTGGAAGCGGAACTTCACGAATGTTCTTAAGTGGCGAAGGCTTTAAGAAGCCAAAGAGTATCCAGCCCAGCAGTTGCTTCTCCACATCCTTAAAACCTGGTGATGGTATATGCTTTACAAATGTTGATTTTCTTTTTTTTTTTAGTCTGTTTTTTTTTTTTTTTTTTGCTTGCTAATTAATCAATGTGTTTAAAATGTCTTCATTCAATGTGAGGATTGGTCATTGTATTGCTTTTGATGTGCGGCTCCATGGCAGATGGGCAGAGGAATTGAGAAGACAGCAGAAGCTGGTCAGCTGGGAGGATGCAAAGGGCAGCGCTTCAGTAAATGACTCTCTTCTTGAACAAATAAGCATATTTTTCTCTCCCTTTAAGTAGTATACCTTCTTCTCATTTAGTAATTTCTGATATATTAAGATGTATAGTGAGTGCATACATATGAGGTATAACTAAGTGTTGTGAATAGAATTAAGAAAATTTTGGAAACTCCTATATTAGAGTGGCCTTCAGGGTCTGGCATATTCCTTTGGTTTCCCCTGAAACCAAAGGTCTTATAGCCAGGCGTGGCATTCCCAGCACTCAGGACTGAGGCAAGATGATCACCACAAGTTCAAGGCCAACCTGGGCTGCATGGCGAGTTCAAGGCCAGCCTGAACTACATAGTGAGACCCTGTCTCAAAAAACCAAAACAACAAAAAATAAAAATATAGATTTAAATTTTGGAAGTAATCCCAAGTTGTTCATAGCACAAGGGAAAGAATAAAGGTGGTAATTAAAGTAAGTCATGCCTTTTTTTTCCCCTTTAAATAAAATTCTTAAGAAATTCTTTTAAATGAGCTTGGACTCAGCCTCTCAAAGTGACAGTTCAAGGGAAGACAGTACTCACTTGTATGCACAACTTTTAGAGGTTTCATTTTTGGAAATCTGTTCTCTCACCGTGCCCCATGTGTGTTCCCATCTCTGCATATGCTGCAGACCTAAGTATGTATTCATTTGTATGAACATCCAATAGAAAGTATAAAACCAGCTTGTACTTAAGTGCATGTTATTGTCATGTATCTTGTGACCGAGGTGTTTCTTTGTCATGAAACCTTACTTCTTCACAGAATGAAAATACTGTCCTCTATATAAAGGCAGGACATCTACAGCATTTTCTTGTATCAGCTTCCAAAGTTTTGATGCCCAGTGTTGTGTTTACATGTGATTTTACCTAGGATTCTGTCCCCAGATGCCTGTATTTATTACAAAGCAAAATGTAAGCAGAGTTATCTGCAGTGGTTTTATCTGAATCAAGGTGTTTTTCCCTTTTGAGGGAGGACAACAGAGCCTCCTCTTGCTCCTCCTCCTCCTCCTCCTCCTCCTCCTTCCCATCCTTCTCTTCCTCTTCCTTGAGGGACTTACAGAGTCTGTGTACAATTCTGTAAAACAAGGGTGAGTGTAGGCACCCAGCCAAAACTATGACAGCCCTAGTGCCATTGCCCTTTCTGCCTGCTGTGTGTGTGTGTGTGTGTGTGTGTGTGTGTGTGTCACTGTGCGTGGTAGCTGTGTGCTGTGAATGCTGGTAACAGGGTGTAACCTTTGGCATCTTTGGATTGCTGGTCTGTATTGAGTTGTGTACAGAGTTGTACAGCCAGATGGGTCTGTGTACAGAGTGGGGAAGTCCAAGCACATGGCGTGTCCCCCACAGCGAATACAGATTCTGTTGGTCGGCCAAAGATTTTACTATTCTTTGCTGCTTAAATTTGTGCCTTACTATTGTATATAATAAATGGATAAAATGGCCAAGTGGCTCTTCAGTCCCTCTCACTTGCTCTTTTTCTCCAAATGTTCATTTCATTGTACGCATGGAGGCAGCTCCATTCACTATTGTGCTCCAGAGGCTTTGGGGCCCCACTCTGGGCCTCAACCCACATAGACCCTGAGCTCGTGCTCTGAGAAGGAAATGAGTCATGTAGTCCCTGAGGCTGGTGGCTCACACTCCGGGCACCTCCAGAAAAATCAGGAGGAAAGTCGGGGTGGAAAGCAGCATCCTCTTTGTTCATGTGTGACTCGTCCTTGTTGGGGTTCTTGGATTCGGAACCTTCCATGACCATTGGAAACTGAACTCTCAAAGAATTCACTTGGGTCCCAAGAACTGGACTGGATTTCAATGTGCCTCTGCACCCCTACAACGGGCATGGGGATGACAGCTGCTTTGTTAGTATCTTGAGATCGTGGAAGGAAAAGGTGGTTCAGATAAGTCAGAGGGTAAGTTGGTGGGATCCAGGCCAGAAGCTTCAGAGACTATAGCAGAACAGAGTAAATGCATGAGGGTCTCTAAGCGAGAACGCTCCCTTGGGCATGGCGAACCTTGTGGAGCAGGGCCAGAGCCTCTGTTCATTCTCTGGCCATGCCTTTTTCAGCAAAGCCTCTCCTCACTTTTTCCTGGTTCTTGCAGGGTAAGAGTCCTAAATGTGAGCTCCAGAAGAGTGTGAAGTCCCCCAATAAACACTGGTGTTATTAGAAACATGTCTCTTTGAATTCACACAGCCACCTCATTGTTATACTACTTTACAGACCGGGAAACTTAGGCTCAAACATGCACAAAAAGTGGTGGAGTGTGACCTGAACCCAGCTGTAGCTGACTCAGCCTGCATGCAGCATGTGGAAGGTGGATGGACCCTGGAGCGAAGAAGGGCTCTATCTCCTTTCTGCGTGGTTTCTTGTCTGTCCTGCTTTCTATCCAAAGGATTCCTTAATAGGAAGCTAAATCTCTGCTTGCACAAAGCTGTGTCTCCTTTGTTGTGAAGGATGGACCTTTGCCGCTCTCCTGGCCCGCCTCAGGACCAGTCTGGGAAGGCAGCTGGAGGACCACAGTTGTGTCCAGGGCTCGGATGAACACTGCCCCCACACCTTTATCTGCCTCCTTGCCCGGACCCAGGGCCTGCAGCTCAAGTGACTCACCGCCCCTCCCCTCCAGCTCTGGCCTTTGTCTTGGCCCCTTGCACTCCACTGGAGTGAAATGCTTAGTCCCAGCAGCCCCGTGTGGTCATTCCAAGTCTTATCATTTGAAGGAATGCTGATCTGTATGCTAAGATCCTAGCGGGGGCCTCAGAGAACTACAGGGGATAGCAGTGTCTTTTAAATTGGCTTATCTTAATGAAGTGTTGGTAGCAAATGAGAAATAAATAAAGAGCTATAAAATTCATTTCCTAAAAAATGGTCTGTGTTCCCAAGTGAAAAAGAGCTTTCTGTCACTGAAGAATTTTGTTACTTTTTGTTTCTGTGCCTCTTTTATCAACCATGACAATGTGTGTCTGGTGTGCTCCCTGTATCTGTCCCTGTTGCCTGCAGGCCAGTATTCAATTTTGTATCCAGATGAGCCAGAGTGCCTTCCTCCCGTGATGGGACTCTCCCTCTGGACTCTTCTTTCTGGGATACTGGGAGATGTATGTACACATGTCAGTTTAAAACAACCAGGAGCCTAAAAATCTCTCCCCATCTGAGGTGAACATCTATGAGTGGGTGCCTTTGCCCAAGGTCTCCGAGCTTCACAGTGTGTGCAGTAACGTAAGACTCACAAACTACATTGCTGAATAACTTGCAGCATAATCATGTAAGCAGTAGAAACTAACAATGCATGGACCAGCAATATGGCTCAGAGTTATAGCAATTGCCTGGCAAGGGTGAAGTTTGATTCCTGGTACCAGAAAAGGAAAGAAAAAAGAAAAGAAAGAAAGAAAGAAAAAAAAACCTAACAATGCATAACTTTCTTCCCTGCTTATTTTTGCCTTCGGAATGTTTGAGGGAGGCATACTGAGTTGGCTTCAGAATATGATTTCATGTTAAGAACCCAGAAAGTAGGTTCTATGATAACACTTTCACACCTACATTTTGCATGAGGAAACAAGCTTAAGAGAGGTGAAATGTAAGCATGGGTTCTGTAGTACAACCTAGGCCTCTTTACTTCTAACATCCTACATACTATCTTGTACCCTTTGACTATATATTTTTAATGCAAATAATTGCTATGCTTGTTCTTAATAGATCTAAAAAGAATTGGTAAACAGCTAAGTGAAAAATCATTATTGAGGTTCTCTATGAAAGTATATTTCTAGGCAGAAGCATATACTGGACCGACAGGTTGGATCAATGGCTCTGGTCTATTTGTGGGAATTAAATTTAATTTATGCTTCCCATTGTTGGGGGAAAGGGGCCACATGTGGCTGTTTCAAAAGCTGTCCCTCCAGGCCTGTTCCTGTCTCCACTCAGGTATGTTGTGAGATCACAGAACTCAGATGGTTCAGAGATGCTCAGTGTAAAAAGAAAATGTTTGTTTTTCAGTCAACTGAAATACAGGATTGTACCTAATGGACATCTATATGTAAGTTTCCCAGGATCTGAAACCTGGTGCCTGACCTCCCTCCCCAGTCACAGCTCTGCTTGCTGTTTCAGTCACTCAGTTGCCTCATCTGCCATCTTAGTCTCCTCTCTCCCTTTCTTTCTCTTTGGTTAGTCACTCCCCTGTTCCTGTCCGTTCCACCTTCCCATATTGCTTCCATACTTTCATCTCTCCATCCTCACAACCTTAATTCAAGCCCTCATCTCTTACTTCTATAGTTGCTCTTACTCCTACAGTTGCAATAGCCTCCTGCCTACCATCTCATTCCACGCTTCACTTGACGTGGATACCATAGAAATAAGAGTAACAACTGACATTTACTTACTGTAAATATACTACTAACACCTGCATGAACCATTCCTGTATTACGACGGTAAATTCTTAAAACCACTCTCTGAGGCCAGCGCTGGTAGTGTAGCCTTGTTTTACTGAGAAAGAACCCAAGAGGCAGAGAAGTTAGATCTCTTGCCCAAAATTCTGCAGCTTGTGAGTGGCAGGACTGGGATCTAACCTAGGCATACCCGCTCCAGGGACTATGCTTTTTACTAGTACTGGTATGTATTGTGTTGGGATCCAGGCAGCACAGTAGGAAGTAAGCAGCTGGCAAGCAGCATAACCTTCATCTGTATTTGCAGTAGCTGGCCTTTGCTTACATTATCACCCGAGCTCCACCTCCTGTCAGATCAGCGATGGCATTAGATTCTCACAGAAGCTTAAACCCTATTGTGAACTGCAGGCACCAGGCATCTAGGTTAAGCACTCCTTTGAATTATCCTGAAATCATCCCCATCCCCGTCCCCTAGCCCCTCTTGGAAAAATTATCTTCCACAAAACCAGCCTAAAAGGTTGGGGACTGCTCTAAACCACAGTGAGCTTCTTTTGAATTTCTGAAAGCAAGTCTGATCATACCACTCCCTCCAGGAACACAACAACAAAACCATTCGCCCACAGGGCCTTCAGGATAAAGCTATGACATTCATACCTGGCACAGTTGACCCAGGCTGATTGCTCCCCAAGCTTCAAAACTGCAGCACAAATCACTCTAAAATCATCTCTGAGTCCAGAATCTGCTCTGTTTATTTCCATTTTTGCTCCTGTCCATGGGATCCTCTGGTCTGGAACATCCTCTTGTCTGTCTTTCCAAATCTAAGTGACCCTTTAAAGGTAAGGCTCAAATATCACACACATCCCCTCTCCCCCAAGCAGGATGTTCCAGGTAACACCCATCAATGTTAATCACTCCTCTTTCTTTCTTTCTTTTTTTTTTTTTTTTTTTTTTTGTCGGTACCAGGAATTGAACTCACAACCTCCCGCCTGCCAAGCAGGTGCATAAGCCACTGAGCCAAACTCCCGGCCCTTTTTTTTTGAGGCAGGGTTGCACTAGGTAGTTCAGGCCAGCCTTGTTCATGTTGTATCCCAAACTGACCTCGAACTGACAATGCTCCACCTACCTCAGCCTCCCGAGTGCTGGGATTAAAGGCGTGTGCCACCACGCCTGGCTAAATCACTCCTCTTTCATTATTTGCTGAGTCACCTTGACAAAATTGTTGAATTTCTCTTAATTTCTCGTCTGTAAGATGACATGAACTAGGTACCATCTATATTTGTTCACTAATGTGAGTCAGGCACCTAGTGCAGTTCCTGACACACCATAGGTTTGCAAGTGTTTGCTGACTGAGTCAGCCCTAAGAATTGAATGAGAGAAGAGTTGTAATGTGCACAGCTCCTAAGAGACCCGTTACAAATGTCAATTCTGTGCAGCACAGCAGCTATTCAAGCCCTGGCCTCAGTTTGCCTCTTGTTACAGTGAACTACAATGCAAGCATCTATCAGATCATCTGTTGGTGTTAGAACTCTGACTTGAACCCAGAGGATATGTTCATTAAAAGCTGAGCTGCCTGTGAATTATGCCAAGCTTCCTCCCGCATCTGTTCAGTGACTGTTGCCAGAGAAACTGAAAGAGGAAATCCTAACATAAAATGTTACTTAAAAGTTATGCAAATAATGCACATTTGTTATAAAACAATCAAATAATACAGAAGTGTACAAAATAGAAACCATTCCCTCCTCTAAATCCCTGTAAGCACCCATTGTCAACAGCTTGGAAAATTCCCTTCTAGACTTTTCTACAGATTCATACAACCAAGTAGACTGGTAGATATATATTAATGAATATTGATTTTAAAATAAGACCATGTAATAAAACTGTGCTTCATTTTCCATTTAATGCTAGGTCATAGTCAGATTTTCTTGGTGAAAATATAGTCACTTGAGCCAGGCGTGGTGGCGCACGCCTTTAATCCCAGCACTTGGGAGGCTGAGGTAGGAGGAGCATTGTGAGTTCAAGGCCGGCTTGGGCTACAACGCGAGTGCAAGGCCAGCCTGAGCTACACAGTGCGATCCTGCCTCAAAAAAAAAAAAAAAAAAGACCAGGGCCGGGAGTTTGGCTCAGTGGCTTACGTGCCTGCCTGACAGGTACGAGGTTGTGAGTTCAATCCCCGGTGCCGCAAAAAAAAAAAAAATATCTATCTATCTATCTATCTATCTATATATATATATATATATATATATAGTCATTTGTAGCAGCATAGTGTTCCTTTGTCCACAGAAAGAGAGGTCCCTCTCCACAGCGTTTCCCCAGCAGTTAAGAGAAAACAAAGAATAAAGGGAAGCTGGGCAGATGTTTTGGTTTTCCCTTCAAAAAGAAATCAAAAGTTGCATGAATTAAGTCTGGCCTAGACAGGCACTGTCCCTGTGTTCCTCCAGTGCTTCATAAGGTTTCCCTTGCCTGTCCAAGCACTGATTGGTGATTGTCATGATGACACTGGGGTCCCAAGGACCAGAACCTTGATTGCAGCTGATTGCTCAGCCCTGTCTAGGATGCCATTTTGTTTCTGTCAGCTCAGTAACTGAGGAGCTGATTTTCCATCTAATATCTTATCCTTCAGCCTAGGGAAGAGCATATTTTCCTGGCTTCATTGAACTCAGTCCCAAGCTACTCTTGACTATATCTTCACTTTGGATTTCATCTATCAGATTTGTACAAATATTTAGCTTTAGGAATCACCTGCAAAAAGAAGCCCAGTTCATTATTCACTCTTCTGATGAATTATGTGCCTAACATGTTTTGGGCCCTGCCTGGAAGGAAGTGGAGGGATACTGAGTGACCCGATCACCCACTATAAGCCAAGCATTTTACATTAATCTTCACAATAGCAAGGACTGAGATTCAGAGAGATTCAGCTTTTACTAACATCTACACCCAAGACAGTGACAGGGTGGCATTGGAGTCTAGGATTGGGTGACTCTAAAAATTAAGACTTTTCCATTGTGTCATGCAGACTCCATGTTCAAGTATAATGTCAGTCACAGCTATAGAAACAAAAATTGCTACTCATTTATCCTTGTTGAAGAGTGTACTCCAGGGGCTCTGGATAGACCTAGTAAGTCCCTGCTGGTGCCCAGCCCTGCACTACAGTCCCAGCTCTGAGGTAGCAGGGTGGGCCACCTGCCTGGGTGAGAATGGAAGCCTTGCCAAACCTCGCATGTGGCACCCTCACAACTGGGCCACAGCTACAAAGCTGAGACTGAATCTTGTCCTCATTTCTTCCATCACTGAGAGCTTCACTGCCACAGGCACAGGCTACCTGCTGTCCTGCCCCCACCTCCCCAAAACAGCCCCTGAGAGGCCTCTGCAAAGGAGCCAGTTGTTCCCTCCCCTCTTCATTCTATTTACTGTCGCCATCTGGTTGTACCTGGGAGGGGGGTGGTTGGAGGAACTAAGCATATCAAGTAACTTTTCTGTTTTTTTCTTTTTTCTTTTCTTTTTGTTTTTTTTTTGTTTTTTTTTTTTTTTTTTTGGTACCAGGGATCAAACTCACAACCTTGCACTTACCAGGCAAGTGCTTGGGTCACTGAGCTAAACCCCTGGCCCTTCTTTTAATGTATTTAGGTGTCAATACTTTATGCCTTGAAACAAACACCTTTTCCATTTCTTCTCTTCCCTCTGTCACATCACTGTTTCTCATCTCTTTTGGATTCACAGACTCAGGCTTGGGTACCTGGTACAGCTTGCCAGGTGTGTGCAATTGTTGTACATCAATACCAAACAGAAGTAAAAAGCACCAAATGCAAAGTGAGCCACTGTTCAAGTCTGATGTGCATCTCACTGTACCTACAGAGTGGAAGATGAATTCCCATGCTATGGGGCTTCCAATACAAATGCACAAGTCCTGTGACCACCCACATGTGTTTTCTCTAGGGTAATACTGGGCATACAAACAGTGGCACTCCCAGCCTGTGCAAAACGCATTTCTCACACACAGCCAAAGTGTATCTTTCCTGCTATTAACATGGCTGCAGAAACAGGTAGAATGGGTTTCATGATGCCTTTGAATACATCTGGGAAAATGGAAAACAGGGTGGAAGATACAGATTATAGCCAAGCCCTCCTGGAGTCTGCTGGGTGCTCTTTGGGCAGAGAGAGTCATTTATTCTGGTGATGTGTGGGTGTGGGGTCATTTTAGAGCTCTGCACCCTACCACGCCTGGGTAGCAGTAAATTAAACAGTGGTGAGCTTGGTCTGATTTAGCCAGAAAGTCTCCTGAGAGTAGCTGCATGTTCTTGCTTGTGTGTCTAAAGAGCCAACTGCTTCCATCATAAGCTTTACATACATTTCCTCATTCTCTCTTCTGCCTCTGAGTAAGCTTTATCCTCCCACCTTATATATCAAGAAAGTGAGGTTTGCAGATGTTAAGTGGTCAGCCAAAAGTCATCAGCCAAGGAGTGGCTGATTCGATGTGCAAGCCAGTGGATTTGAAGCTCTTTCTCTTGGCTGCTGCTGTTTTAGCCTTAGGAAGGAAGCACAGAGACAGAAGGCCCTGGGATGCCATTACACTGGAAAGGGAGGACCATTTTGGAGCTGTTTGAGAGGCTCAATCAACAGATCTCGTTGACTAACTGAAACCATACTGCCTCTGTATGGTACATGCTAGATGACAAGACATTTTCTGTGTAGCACAGCAAAGCCACTTCCCATAGTTATTCCAAGTAGTTTGAGGCAATGGTTACTGATCATTTACCAAGTTCCAAGCACTTACAGGCATTACCTAATTAAATATTCATAGTAACCCTATGAGATAACTATTATTATATTTATGTTTAAAGAAACTAATGTTAAACAAGAGGTATCACCCCAAAGGGCTCAACCTCACTTATGAAATCTTTCTTCACCCCTCAATTTGATAACATGACTTGATGAACTGTGGCCTCCCTTCTCATTTGCACCACCAACCATGGAGTAGTTAAGAAGTTCCTCTCTGAAGTCAGATGTGGACTTGGAAACCGGCTCTAAGATTTACCAACTATGTGACCTTGAGCCAGCCACTTAACCTATAGTGACCTAATCTATAAACGGAGACTGCAGTCCTTTTCTCGTAGAAATCCGCTTTAGGAGTACGCAACAAAACTGGGCAGTTCTCCGTGCAGACAGTGGCACGGAGAAAGCACTCAGTCTGCGGAGCTATTGTTATTGGTGGGTAGGTGGTGACAGTGGATCCTTAGCATCGACTCTGACACCTTGAGTTCTCATGGTTCAAGGATCTGCACTTTATGAAGAAGTTTAGGAAGCAACTTATTTACACTTGCCTTGGGGTCAGGTAGGGGTAAATCTGCCTAGTCACAATCAGGGGTAAACCAATCAGTGAGATGGGGAATGAGGTCAGGATGCAGAGAGAGGAATTTGCAGACAGAGTGCAACGTGGTGGAAGCTACAAGTGCAGAGAGCTGGCCCGTAACCGAGGGTGCGGCCCAAGCATGGAGTCAGAGCGCACAGCACTGTGCCCCAGTGAGCGCAGGAGGCCCTAGATTTAGGCTCACGTGTTTTGGGTTAGCAAAGGAGCTATGAACAAGGAAGTGCAAGTCACCTGCAATTCTCAGCATTTTCCCATTTACTACCTACCTTTTTTGTTACCCAAATCTGTTTCCTTTGAGGCGAAGCACAGGGAAGCACAACAGAGGAGGAACTTGTAGACTTTGGATTAGGCCAACTTTTTTTTAACCAGATAAACCTCTGTTCAGTTTTCTGTCACATGGGAGGATCATCCTGGGCAGGATATCATCCTACAGCTACATGGAGAGGCTCCTAGGACCAGCAGGCAAGTGACCCCAAGGAATCAGGCTTCTAGCCAGAGTGAAGGGATGACTTCTAGGCCTTAGGTCAAGTCTTAGGACTTTTCAGACTTTATAAAAGATTTTATAAATATTTTCAGAAACATGAATGGGGAGCTAAGACCCCTAGGATCTTTGGTTTACCCTGCAGGCATATCCATTATTCCATCTCCTTGAGTCCCCCTTCCTCCTGGACCCTATCCACATGGGTAGACTGGGAGCTGCCATCTTCTTACAGAACTCGCCTCCCGTCTGCTGCTGACAGACTGAGACTACTTCCTTTATCCCCACCACCACCACCACCACTGTACGCAGATGATACAGGTATCTATGCTGGACCATTCTAGCACAAATTCCTTCCCTGGTATTCTTCATCTCCTCCATACGGAATTTTTCAGCTTGAACAAGGTTATACTCATTGTCTTGTAGAAGAGCTGGGACCAGTTTGGTATTTTTGGGGGGAAGATATAATGCTTTAGTGCCTGAGAGAAAGCAGCAACAAGATGCAGAAGAGAAAGACAAGGAATATCCAGGCTGTGTTCTGGCTCTTGGTTCCCATTATCCCAGGACCAGGTGCTCTCCTGTCCTTTTGCCAGTTCAGTTATGTGAAGTAATGTGTCACTCTCCTTGCCTACACCAGCAAGTTGGCTTCCTCTTATTTGGGGCCAACAGAGTCCTGAATAATGCAAACTGGGGTGAACTTCAGACTTGGCCAAACTGTCTCCATGTTTTATAATAAATATAATTAGAGAATATAAATCATGTTCTGTTCCCTCAGGCTTCCATATAAACTTCCTTTCAAATATTTGTATGCCAGACTGTGCAGTCCCTGTGGTCTTTTTATTATAAGACCTGCTGAGGGTTTTATTGTGAAGAGGGCGCCCCCTTGCTACAGTGTCAGCTCCACAGGCTTTCTTCCTACCAAGATCTGGGTTTTTTTTTTTTTTTTTTTTTATTCCTTTCCTCCCTTTTCCTTTCCTTTTTGATAAAAACAAACAAAAAGACAAAAACAAAAGAAAAAATAACATTAAAGAATATGAATAGACCTAACTTTGAAATCTAGCCTGCCTACAGATGGCCCATATACTTCTCAAGATTCTGGTGACAAAGAACCATCCCACAGAGCATTGCAAGTAGGAGTTTTATAGAGCTTCTGTTTACACAAAGCTTCCAGGGAGCAACATCAGCTTTGTGTTGGGAAAATCTCTGTTGATGCTTTTTCTTATCTCCTTGGAACTTTACCCGCATCTCGCATCTCCTTCGGTGGATCTGAGTGTGGGCCTTTTGCCTTTCTGACATTTGTTTCCTTGCTGTTTTTATCTTTCATCCATCCCTCAAGGATTTGAGATGGCCAATAACAAAGCACACACATACCAAATGTCTAATAAAATAGAAACCAAAGACTCTTGATAGTTGTAAATTAAATTCTCTGACTTCAGCTATTCTTTAATAAAGTTGAAGATTAGTGACAATAAATAATTTCAAAAATAACTTTGAAATTCCTTGAAATTCAAGACACTGAGGATAAGCCCTTCATTACAGGGGATGAAGAAGGGAAGACAGCTATATTTTCTGCAGCAGTACAATCTAACCCTACCTGTGCCCAAGGCCAGCAGCACCCTATAGGATGGTGCTGGCAGGCCTCCTGGCCCAATTCCTTGGCTGTGTGTACTTATAAGCTCCATCCAGGACTGTGTAGATGACAAAGCGGGATTTTGGGAGAAGAGCAGGTATTTTGGCAGATTTCAATACTCTTTCCCTTGTTTCACCCTTAGTGTATTTGACAGTCATATATAGTTTGAAATAAAAACATTTTTAACTGGCAAATTCCCATAGTCCTGCCTATCAACTAGAAGTTTCCCAAAGTCCTCTGTTGGAGACTATAATTGTACCCTGCTTTTAACAAAATAAGTCTGCCTGTTACTGTGTCATAGATGCTGATAGGAGACATGATATTCCTGGGGCACAGACATAAGACTTTGCTATTTATTGCACAGCGAGCAGATGAGCCCCATGCCCGCATCATGCCCTGAACTACAAGGGTAATGCTGGGAGCCAGGGAGATACTATGTATGCAATGCTTTTACATCACAGCTGAGGAGTATGGTGCTTTTATAGTGAGTAGTAACAAGCCTTTACTTTGTCCAGAGGGAGACATTACCTCATCCCTCAAGGCTGCATGCTGCAAACATCACCCTGAGAAATGTCTGAGTGAAGAGTAGTTGGACTTGCATCCTTGGACTACATAGTGGAAACTTGCAGGGACGCTCAGCACCCATAATAGATCTTCTCTTCCAATGACCTTCCTGTTAAGAATTCAAGGAAGGATGCCTGGGTGAGCCTTGGAGACAAGGAGGCTCACTCACCCAGAGACACCTTAAGCTACAATCAGGGCAGCAGGGAATTTTTCTGCTCTAACTCTGTGACTTCCTCATCTGCAATCCAGTGCTTTGGGCACACATGTCTGACAACTGGCCTAACACCTAACAGCAAAAAGACGGCCAATACTAATATGGTCAGGACTGTGTCTGACAGCATGTCAAACAATGCATTATTAATCATTACAAGAACCTTCAAAAAAGGTTCTATCCCATTTCTCCTACCACCATTACAGATATAAAGAGAGGTACAGAGAAGGTTAAGCCAAATGAACAAACCAAAAAACACCTCTCTGCCTGGCAACCACAGACTAACTGGCTCCAGTCCACATGCTTGGCCCACAGTCTGACTGGCTCCTGTCCACATGCTTGGTCATCTCAATGGTCTTTCCTGGTCAACATGGAGTAGATTGTTTAGTTTTATTTAATGTTTGCAAAATCATCTTTATCACAATGAACTTTTCATCTTTGAAGAATGAACTCTTAAACCTTTGTTAAAACCTCTGATCTCAGCCTTTAACTCTCCTGAGAGACCCAGATGGGATTAAGCAGTTTCTCAGTAGACTTTGGAATTAGCCTGTACAAAAGCTTTTTGACAACCCTCAAGGTGATCTTCTGAGCTTCTGGAGCAGCCCATCACAGCGGCACTTCCCATGGAAGAGTGGGATAGAAGAGTGAGTGCAGACGCTTCAGGGTTGATAGCTCCAATGTTACCTGTTGCAATTAGATAAAGGTACCCTTTCCTCAAGATATTTGATTCCTATTTGCTGGGAAGCTGCATAAATATGTAGGGATACTTGCACAACCCATGCACAGGCAGGCTGAGTCACACTGACCTGGGTCTAAACTTGGTTCTACCTTGGGCAGGTAGCTGAATCTTGGGCAGGTCCAGGCTCTCTGAGGTTCATTTCCAACAGAAAGGAGGGAGTATCACCCTGTTCCCCTTGTTCACAAGATTTGAACTCAAAAATAGGAACGAAATGGTGCTCAATTCCCAGAGAGAAAGTTATTCTTGGAGTACGATGAAAATATCAAGAATCAGAGCCTTACCTGCCATGTAACCCTGTCTCTGGTCACAGGTGGGAATCACTGAACTTTTTAAAAGGTCTTTCTCTTCACAGTGAGAGAAGAGTAGAGTTAGTAGTTTAAAGTGCCTTCAGTTTCCTTTCCTTCTCAGTGACCGAATCCTTCTCAAATCTTCCCCTCTTCTTTCTTCTTTCTCCTTACTAATAAGGTATAATGATTCTTTAGGAAATTTACCCCTAAATAATGTTAGGTCAAAATTTTGATTCTGATCGGTAGATTCAAGTCTCAGGAAAAAATGTCTTGCACCCAGTGCCTGAAGATGACATGGAGATAGACTCAAGAGCTTGATCACCTGTTTGACCTTTAAACATGTGTGTGGGACTCTTGACACCTTGAACCAAAGGCAATAGCTAAAAGAAATGGCTTCTAGTCTGAGCTCGCAGTTCTGATGCTCGCCCCCTCTAGTGGCCTGCCATGGGAATGACCGCTTTTCTCCAGTACTGTGTTCAGACAGAAATTCCGCCACTCCCGCAGACATAGTTTTGGTTCAAACCACAGGTTGGGGTGGGAGTGCAAGACAGGCCTGGATTCAAACCATGGTTTGATTATCCGGTAAACGCCGGGCCACTTAATATCTCCCAGTTTCAGCCTTCTCCTCTGCTTTGGGACATCTGTTTCCCAGGGTTGCTGCCAGTTTATTCAGATAACTCACATCTTCCTAGGCCAGATCTGGAACTTATGAAGGAATCAGTAAATGTCAGTGTTTGCTCTGTAGAGACTGGCAAATCTGCTGAATGGCGGGATGACAATAGGAAAGAAAGAGGAGAGGAATGTTTAGAGAGATGCAAAGGGAGTCTTTTCTCTCTATTCTCTGGTTATCTTGCAGCTACTCGTGAAAGGTCTATGCAACCTTTTTCTGGCTGCAGATCACTTCTGGAAGCTTCCTAGACAAAGGAGCATCTACACCAAAATTTGAAAAGCAAGCCACCAGGTGATAAGATGGGGTGAGTGAGGAATTGGGAAGTGGCAGAGGAAAGAGGTGGTGTGGAAGCCTGGGGGAAGCAGACAGGTTGCTTGAGAGAGACCGAAAAGAGCCAAATCTCAGGTAAGGGTGGGAGTGCAGTGCAGAGATGAGAGTGGAAAATAAGAAGACACACACCTTGCAGGACCTTGTGGGTAACATAAAGAGTGTGTATGTGATTACTGCAACCTGAAGATGAACTTGGGGATGAATTTCAAAACCTAGCCACGCCATCCATGTGGGTGGATGGATTGGGAGAGGGTCGTGCTCAGTGGGATGGAAGCAGAAGGCCTTCTTGGCAGACTGTGGGTCTTCAAATACCTCTTGAGAATACTGCCTCTCCCTGACATTGTGTATGGGCTGGCCTGGATTCACTTTGACCATTAGGAAGGGGGCAGAACACCCCTATGCCTCAGCAAGGCCTGGCAGCTTTGCTTTTGCACTCTTGAAAGAAGTCCAACTACTGCACAATGAGCAACTCATGGCCAATCTTACTTCATCCATATCCTCATCAATTTCCCCCTTCTCCTATCATTTTTGAAGTAAATCCCAGACATTATGTCATTTTATTCATAAGTATTTCAAGATGTAAAAGATGAGGATGTACTTAAAAAAAAAACATAGCATTTTGAAGAGATGGAGGAATTAGGGTGCAAAGGTGGGGGCTGATCTGATCCAGGGATGTGGTCAAGGAACAGCAGAGTTAGAGAATCCAGCAGCTTGGATTTTAGAGGCAGCTGTTGCTTGCAGTGTGTGGGAGTGGAGGACTGGTCTTGCAGGGTGTTTTGGGGGAGTGATCCCATTCTTTGGTTTCTTGGCTCAGTCCTGTTTTGACAGTGAACATATCTTTGCCTGTCAGAGGCAGGAAGTCTGTTGATTATTCAGTTTCGGGAATACGATGCAGCTGAACACTGAAGTTGAGATTCAGGCCGTCCTGCTAAAAAGACGTGATCCTCTCTCTGAGAAGTTAAAAATAAGAGGCAGGCTGGAAAGAATTCATGGGAATATATGAGGACTCAGGGAAAAAAAAGATGTGAAGCCTAAGAAAGATGGTTCTCACTCAGCAGAAGAGAGGGAAGATGAAAAAGAAAATAAGAAAAACACATACCAGCCATGGCAGGCAGCCTCTAAACGGAGAGATACTCATGGGGGATGTGGGCAGGAAGCACAAGTCAGGGACGAGGTGCTGTACTAGGAGAAAGATTCCAGCAGCCATGGGGATTTTCTTACAGAAGACAATGATGATAGTAACTTTGCTGTTCAAAAAGAAAACAATGAGATGGTGAAGCAACCCAAACCTGAGAGAAAAGCAAGCACCCAAACTCAGGATAAAACTAAGTAACACCACATCAAGTGAAAGAGAAAGGGAAAGGGGGTCACCACACGCGATCAAAGAAGAGGACTTTCTGACCCACAGGGGAAGACCAGGAACCAGAGTGCCCTCCCACAAAGGAGACGTCTGCAATCTCCAACCCAAGAGATCTAAAAAGAAGAGTCTCAAGATGAAGCCCAGTCTGGGGAGGATTAAAAGTAATGATCTGGGGAAGAGAATTTATTAAGGAAAAAAGGTGGAGAGAGAATCTAGAATATGGTTTGTCTATGACTTGATTTAAGGATTTCAATCAGTCTCTCTCTCTTTCTCCCTCCCTCGCTTCTTCCCTCCCTTTCTCTCCTTCTCTTTTCAGCATTGTATGTTCAAGTTACCTTTTTGTCTACTGATTTTCTCATTGCCACTGACCCCTTTCTCAGTGAAAGCCATGACAAACTAATTACTGGATTGACTGCTTCATTTTCTAAAGAATTTTTAATGGAAGGTATACCATAATTATAAAGCAATAAGATTCAATAAGATTTGAGATAAATGTCATGAAATTTTCCTTTTTAGCCAAATGATAAGTTGAACAGTAACAAGTTGAAAGCACAAAAAATTGTAGTTAAAAATACTTGAACTTTTAAAAAATCAATTGTCATCCATATACATGAATGTAAATGTTTTTTAAAACTCATGACCTTAATCTTCCATTTATAAGGTTGGTAGGAGATAAAGATGAACTCTGATTATATAACCACATTCTGTCATCTAAATAAGTTATTTATAAGTCTCTTGATATAAAATTTTCAAACTTCCTGTTATCTCAAAATGTGATAAATGCTTTTTTTTAAAATTAGTTTTAATTGAGATTCAAGCAAGGTCCAATCATTGTGGCTGGTTGTTGTACTTTTAAATCTCTTTATAATTGCCTCTTGCAAAACTGCTCCCTTCCTTACCTTCACGTACCCCACTCCCATCCCATAATTTATTCTCTGAAGAAACTGGGTAATTTGTTCTGTATCATTTCCTCAGCCTGGATTTTGATCTCAAAAGTATACGTTCAAAATATTCCTTTGTATTTTTTTTAAATCATCAGTTGGATGAGGAAAGTTTTAAATCAGGTGAAATGGTACTTTCAGTAGGACCAGGTTGGACTAGATTGAATAGCTCAGATCTACCAGTGTGCTGTGGAATCTGCCCAATATGCTGTTAACAGGTAGAAAAAGACAGATTCCATGGTGCACAGGTGAAGGCAGAGATGGAAAAATTAAAGCATGCTTGTGTATTGTGCAAACTTTCAACCAGCTAATAACAAAAATAACTAGGAATACTATGAATAATCTGGTGTTGATTTCCAACTTGATTTCAGTTCATTTATTGGACAAAGTTTATAGATTCTTTCCTCCATGTTCTGACCTACTCTTATACTACTGAGCAACAGCTCTGGGCAGCGGTTTCCTTGAAACAGAGCTCTGGTTACAAAATTTTCAAAAGTTTTTGCATACATTATCCATCAAAATTCATTTTATGTAGCAAATATTATTACTTAAGAGGCTGAGGAGGTTTGCTTCTTCCTGCTGTTCTTTGCATAAAGTTCCTCATGGTTGTTCATTGCAAGATGACAGACAATCCACACTGCAGTACTGTGATGACATTGCTCTATCCACTTTTGACCAAAAAGGGTAATTGTACTAGACCAGGTATGAGGATAAAATGAATTCACTCTTATAGGCAGTATGGCTATGCTTGTGTCCTGATGCAGCCTAATCAGACATCCCTTCCATTTGCAACAAGTCAGTGCATTACCAATCAGCCAATTCTCTCCCCTTTAATATGAGCTATCCCATTATAATTGTTAACTTGCAGCATTTGAAGGGATAGGTGGTAAATCATGTCTAGGGCACTGCACAGTGAAGCTTGGGGACCCAAGCCTGGACTAACAGATAAGCAGGTTTGGCTGTATCCTAAGTGCAGTTTTCTGATAGCTAAGAACTCCACAAAGAGAAGGGGCCCTACTGTTCACTCCTGGGCCACCTATTAGGAATGCCAGGAGAAGCCACCCTGCAGTGGGTGAGCACTGACTTGGAGGACTTGAAGATAATGCTCTGTCCAACTCTAAGATCTACCAGCTTCTACCATGTTCATTCCTGGCTGAATTCTCATTTCTGGGAAAGTTAACTGGTGCTTGGGTCAACTGTACCCATGTGCTTGACCTCATTTATATTTTATATCTTATGTCATTCTCAGAAATGCCCCTCGCTGGCCAAAGTATCATTTTCTGAACAGACACATAGAATGCTGGGAATTTTTAGACTAAGATGGAACGCAGTGAAATAAAAGCAATATATATGAATAATCCATCTCTTTTTGGCCATTTACAATGTGCTTTCATGCATTTTTTTCCACTTAATCCTCACTACAAACCCAGTGAAGTAGATTGAGCAGGAATCTTATCCCTGCTCTACAAAGGAGACTCAAGTGGACGGATGAAATGCCCAGCATCACTGGATTGTAAATAAAAGGAAGAGGCTCAACACTTGCTGTCTTCTACCAGTATAAGAATGGGAGGGGGACCCAGTCCATGCTGGCCCAGGACAAGAGTTAGAGATGCTGCTCCTGGCATGTGTGAGTGGCTCACGGGGCAGCTGGACCTGTTGGAGGGTCTGTGATGTTGAAGGGGAACACAGATGTGAATGAGCTTCACCCGACAAGAAATAGTGGCGATTGAACCAAACTCTCATGTGTGAAACAAGAGATAACACATTCCCTGGGCATTCCAGAATTTTAGAACTAGAAAATCATACTTGGCCCAAAATATGAAGAGAAAATAAAAGATAGATAGTAGGAAATAGGGAGACATTTTTCAAATTGGAAAGGGAACAAAAGATGAAGAGAGGAGGAAGAGAAGAGGAGAAAAAGGATGAAGAAAGAAAGAAAAAATGGAAATGAAACTTTTACAAATGGAAATGGGGATCAAGAGATGGAAGGAGCAGGGAGGGATGAGAAGGGTAGGGGATGAAAAAAGAAGTACAATATGTTATGAACATGTACCAACTCCTGTGATAAATGTAATCACTAGGTACAGAAAATATGTATTAATAAAAAAATCACCTTGGTCTGTCAATCTCTCCTCCTTTTCAGTATAAAGCACCCTAAGCCTGACTTAATGTTTGAGTAATGTGTTTGTAGTTCTATATTCTACAAAACTTATTTCACCATGTTTTACTCTCTTCTTCCAAAATTCATTAAGCATCTCTTATGTGTCAAGCATTCTGTTAAGCACTTTATCAATACTAATATTTAATATTGCTAGTATTTGTAATTCATAGTTACACATAATTCTTAATTTATGATATAATTTAATATTAATAATACAAGAATGAATATGCAAACAGACAATAGCCAGACCAGATACAAAAATAGAACCAGGTACAAAATCTGTGGCCACAAGTCCAAAAAACCAACCACAATTCTCTAGCAGTTTGTCCTCAAAGAGTCAGAATATAATCAGTAACTTTGAGTTTTCCTAATTTTTGACTCTGCTTCCAACCTAAGAACAATCAGAGAAAGCCAAATGTGTACATGGCATGCCCCGCTTCTAGTGAGCCCACCTCCCGCTTTCCCATGCATGCAGTTTCTGACCACAGCACACATGAAACCTTCCCTCTTTTCACTCTAGTTTACCACTGCCCTGCCTGCCTCTGAGTCTCTCAAACAAGACAGCTTATTTGGCAAGCTTTGAGTAAGCAGCCTCTGTGTGTTCTAATGTGGGGTGGTGTTTATTTATTTTTGTAAGTACCTTTATAAGTTTCTGTAAAATAAAACTAAGGCTTAAGACCACCAATAAGTGTCTACTCAGGAACTTCAGTCCAGGTATCACTGTTTACAAAGTCCATGCATTCAATCCCTGTGTCCTGAGCACCTCCAGAGCGTCTACTTATCCTGGATCACCAACTCGTGGGCTGCCTACCAGCCACAGGAACTTCCCAGAATGTCCAGTCTAACTGTAAGATTAGTTTGGGAGCCATGTACAAGTCCCAGGATGACTCTCCAACCCTTAGTCTCACTTGTGGGCCCTCATCCTCCTGGTAATTCCAGGAGCTCATCTGTCTCACTTTCTTCTTTAACCCTCTGGTCACCTGCTTTTCTTCTCACTCTTTTCTCCTCTAAGGTAAGATGGGAACTGTTAGAGCTCTCAGATATCCCAGTTTGTCCTCTTTGTTGATGTTCCTAATAATTATGGCCAATCACATGAGAAAACAGGGCAAAATATTAGTCAGTCTAACCCTCAAATAGTACTCACTGTGGGATGATATCCCCATTTTATAAGTAAAATAACTTGTTTAACATCCCACATCTGTTAGGAAGCTAGCAGAGCAAAGATTCAAATCCAGGTAGTCTGACTCCAGGATTTAACCAGACACTATACCCTATGCTAGATATTAGAATACAAATATAGGAAAGTTTCAAAGGTTCTAGAATCTCAGCAACTTTTACATGAAGTGCAAGTTGCCTCTTGCTTGTACAAACCCTGCTGCCCAGAACTCATCTCATGAAGTCATTTTCATTGCTGATGGTCTTTCCTGGAACAGAAGGAAGTGTTTCCTTACTTACTCAGCCGCTAGAACACTCAAACAAGCCACTGTGGCCCACTCTGAAGCTGACAGGGAGTGCAAACAGAGAGACCTCTAAGAGGTACAGTGTGAATCAGCAAGAAAGAGGGTGGAGGTCAGGGGCAGCAGTGAGATACGACACTGATCTAGTTGGTGGGTATGATCATTCTGCACCGGCCATCTTTATGTTTCATCTAGGTTTCCTGCCTAGCACTGATTACAGGAGAGTGGATAGAGGGAAAGATACAATTTCCAAGGAAAGAAAAGAAATACACAGAGAGTTCTGGAGTGTTCTGGGGACCTGGAGAATGGGTTTAGTTTTAGTCCATGGAGCTGGATGGCCCTCCTTCCAAGGAAAGAAAATGTACCCACTTGGAGTCCTACGGGTAGGTAGGAAGGTGGCATGAAGGAAAGGAAAGGGAGAAGAGTTGTGAAAGGTGGCCTGAGGCATGAATGGAACCAGTGAGGTTGTAAGTAG
>RJWM01013225.1:0-54074 GCA_004363535.1 Dasyprocta punctata | reverse complement strand
CAAATCTCCCTTAATCTACACACATATTCCTGGTAAAATAGAAAATATGTCCTTCCTCACCTGTGAAGCTAACCAATTCATCTACTTTGGATCCTTACCCTAACCCTAATGTCCCCAAATAATGTTCTGTAGTAATAATGCCATTTCTTCTTTTTTTTTTTACTGTATTCCATAATCTTTCTTTTTTATTTTAAAAAAGAAAAGCAGAAAAAGGATAGAAATGATACAGAATTTCAAAAAACAATAGTTGGAAATTAGCACTAATTAATATATTGCATATTGCTACCTTAGAAGTAGCTGTTCAGGTTACAAGATTTGGGCACAAAAAAAGTGATCAAACAATGAAAGCAAAATCTATTCTTTTCAATGAACTAACAGATTAATAGTATAGTTATCTATCTTGTATATATATATATATATATATATATATATATATATATATATATTCTTCCTTCTTCCTTCTCTCCTTTCCACTATTCCAGTTGTTCTTTCCTTTTGATCACTTTTTTTGCCTTTCATTATCACAATATCTACTGTACATTCTGTTTTTTTTGTTTGTTTGTTTTTATTTAAGAGAAAATGAACACAGAAAAGAAAAACAAAAAGCAAAAGAGACAAACAACAACAACAGATCCAATACAATAACACTATAGGTTTACAAAGTGAGATGACTGGAATTTGACAGTGGTTGTAATATTGCATATCGTTACCTTCAAAGGGGTTGTTTAGATTAACAGATATAGACATGTAAAATTGATCTAATCATATGAGTATTGTTTTCAATAACTAATGCATTGAGTAGTATAGTCATTTTAACTATCTTATGTATACCTATATACAGACTTATGTCTTTTTCCTTATCCCTTCCTTCTTTCCTCCTTTCCCCTTATAATACCTCTTGTTATCTTCAAAATAACTGCCCATTCCATCAGGTACAATACAATCAAACAAAATAGTACAGGATAAAACCAATGAAAAACAAAACAATGGAAGCAATACATAGTAAAACAACACTGATTACTATAATGCTTCATGTCATCTTCTAAGCAGTTGCTTATATCATCAGTCATAATACAATCAAACAAACCAAAATAGGATAAAATCACTTAAAACAAAACAATAAAAGCAATACAGGGTTTCAAAACAGGGTGATCAGTTATCAATAATGGCTACCATAATGTGTTTTGTTATCTTTGAAATAGCTGTCTATGCCATCAAATGTAATAAAATTAGGCAAACCAAAATAGAATAAGATCAAACTGAACAGCTAAATGAAAACAATACAGGACTCAAATCCCAATGATAGATTAACAATGGCCACTGCTTTCCCTTTTTAGACACTTCCTCCCCTTTCATTTTTACAATATGTATTGTGTATTTTGAATCCTACTAACTCCGTTAGTATTTTTTTTTTGTACTAGGGAGATAACATGATGCTCACCCATGTGGGTCTGGGCCATTTCATCCATGAACATGATATTAAGTTGTATCCACTTACCTACAAGAGGTTTGAGGTTATTTTTCTTTATAGCTGAGTAGTTTTCCATTGGATAAAATTGCCATATCTTTCTTGTGCACTATGTAGCTAATGGGCAAGCTAACCCCACTTCTTTCTGGTTCCCTGTCACATACAGCATTGTTCTCTCTCCTTTGACTTTCAGTCTGTGAACCCCCTTTTGAGTTTAATGTGTTTCTTGTACGAAGCATATTGGTGGATCCTGTCTCCTGATCCACTCTGCCTGTGTTGCTTTCTACTTTCCTGCAGTTGGCTGCCCACTTTTCCTCTCTACTCAATTATTTGCCCCACTTGGCAATATCCCTCTGCCACTGCTTCTGGAACTGTGGTCTTTTTTATCTCTCTCTAGAATGTCCTTCAGTATTCTTTGTAGGGTTGGCTTGGTGGTCATAAATTTCTTCAGTTGTTCTTTGTTGTGGAAGTATCTTGTTTACCATTAATTTTGAAAGACAGTTTTGCAGGGTACATCAATCTGGGTTGGAAGTTGTTTTCTTTCAGGGCTTGAAATACTTTATTCCAAGCTCTTCTTGACCTGATGGTTTGTGTTGAGAAGTCTGTTGTGATTCTGATGGGTTTTCCTTTGTAGGTGATCTGTTTCTTTTCTCTAACAGCTTTTAATATTCTGTTCTTATGTTGAATTTCTGGGATCTTGATTATTATATGTCTGGGTGTAGATTTATTTTGCTTATGGTTAGCTGGAGTTCTATATGCTTCACTTATCTGAAAGTCACTTCCTTTTCTCATGCTTGGAAAGTTTTCTGAAATTATTTCTGAAAGTAGGCTTTTAATTTAATTTGTACTGACCCCTGCTTTTTCACTCACACCTTTTATCCTTAAGTTATGTTTCTTTGGGTTGTCTTGCAACTGTTGTATTGTTACTTCCAGGTGCCTTGCTATTTTTAAGAGATCTTTCCTTTCATGATCACAAGCTGCAAATCTGTCTTCAAGGTTTGAAAGTCTATCTTTAGTCTCTTTTAAGTGGTTTTGCCAACTTTCATTGGAGTTTTTGATTTCCTGGTTATCTCTCTGAATCTGTTTCATGTATTCTAAATCTTTTTTGTATTATTCATTCCAGGTTTCCCTCATTTTCCTATGCTTCGTTATTTCATCTATGTCTCCTTTAGAGTTGCCTAGCAGTTCTTTTATTATGTTTTTCATTTCTTCTTATAGTTGAGTTAGTATTTGTGTTCTAATTTCTTTTATAGCCTCTTGAAGTTGTTTCTTTACTTCAGTTGCCATCACCTCAGAAACTTCAGTTGTGTGACTCCCGATCTCTTCTGCGTTTGCATCTCCTCGACTTGCTGTGTTTGGGTTGGAGGGCAGAGACTTCCTTTTGCGTCTTTGTCTTGACATATTCCTGGGTTCTTCTGGGCAAATGGGTACAGGGGACCCAGGCACTCCTCTCATTGGTTGTAATTTCTCTGTAGTGAGACTGGTTCTTCTAGCCAGTGCTGATTATGGATATCTGATGGTTGTCACTGGGGGTGCTGTTACAGCACTATCCGCTGCCTTTCCCATGCTTGCCTTGGCTCCCTGATGGCTGACACAGTGCACACAGGGGTGGGGCCACCACCCACAAACCTGGGCCATGGGCTGGTCACCTGCAGACTCTCTGCCACCACCCCTGGAGCGTGTACGGAGCTGCCATCTCCAGACCATGCCAGTCACCTACAGGGACCCTCTGAGGTGGCCCCCAGGATGCATGCAGAGGGCAGGGCTCAGCCTGAGCAACCTCTACAGGTCTGCGCCCAGCTAGGAGTCCCCAGCCCAACTCCAAGATGTCTCCCAGCCAAGCTCTTTCTCTGGTGGGAGGGTGAAGACCTCACCATCAGTCAGTTCAGTTCTCCAGGTCTGCTCCCCCTGTCCACTGCCACTCTCCTCCAATGCTGCCTCTCTCAGCAGAGGCCTCCAGGGTCCCTGCCGCCACCATGGCACCTTGATAGTGCATCCCCAGATTCCATGCAGTGGGTCCAGCTCTGGGCAGAGGCGCCACCAGCTACCACCTTCTTTGTTTAAGTGCTTCCTTTTACTCTTTCTGTGGGCTTTAATTCTCACTTTAGATTCTCCCTGGGTCCAGAGGGCCCACTTCCTTCCTTCTTGTCTTCCCCACATTGCTATATTCCTCTCAGGGAGGATGTTTACTCTGCTGCTTACTGTTCCGCTATCTTGTTCTTCTCTCTATTGTATATTTTGGATCTTATTACTCTTTCAGGTATTTTTTAACACTAGGGAAACAATACAATGTTTACAAATGTGAGTTTCATTTATTTCACTTATTAGTATGGTCTCAAATTGCCTCCATTTATCTATAAAAGCCTCAAGTTTATCCTTCTTTATAGATGATTAATATTCCATTGTATAAAAATGCCACATCTTTTTTTATCCATTCCAAAGCTGATGGGCATTTGGGTTGCTTCCAAGAATTAGCTATTACAAATTGTGCTGCTATAAAAATGGGTGCACATATACTGCTGTGACATGACATTTTCACTTTTTCTGAGAAAATATTCAGAAGGGGAATAGCTGGATTCAGTGGGACTTCCAATTCTAGTTTTTTGAGGAATCTCCACACTGATTTCCACAGTGGGTATACCAGTCTACATTCCCACCAACAGTGGAGAAGTGTTTCTTTTTTCCCACAGCCCCACCAACATTTGTTATCAGTTGATTTCTTGATGGCAGCCATTCTTTCTGGAGTGAGATGGAATCTCAATGTTGTTTTAATTTGCAATTCTCAAATGACCAGTGATGCTGAACATTTCTTCATGTATTTATTTGCCATTTGTATTCTGAGAAGTGCGTATTCATCTCAGATGCCCATTTTTGGACTGGGTCTTTGAATTTGGAGGGGTCTGATGTTTTTCAATTCGTTATATATTCTAGATATAAGTCCTTTGTCTGAGGGACATCTAGCTAAACTTTGTTCCCATTCTGTGGGTTTTCTTTTCAATCTGTTGGTGATTTCTTTTGTTGTGCAAAAGTTTTTTAATAAGGTGAGATCCCATTTGTTGATTCTTTGTAATATTTGCTTTGCAGTCTGGTTTTGTTCATGAAGTCTCTGCCTACACCTGTGTCTTTGAGATTTCTACCTATTTTCTGTTCCAGTAAATTTAGTGTTTCTATTTTAACATTTAGATCTTTGACCCATTTTGACTTTAGCTTAGTGCACAGTAATAGACATAGGTCCAGTTTTAGTTTTTGGCATGCAGAGTTCCAGTTTTTTCCAGCTCCATTTATTAAAGAGCCTATCTTTCTTTCAGTGAACATGTTTGGCTCGTTTGTCAAAGATAACGTGGCTGAGTGTCTTTGTAGTTCTGTCTGCATCTTCTGACCTGTTCCATTGATTCTCAGGTCTGTTTTCTTTTTTCCAGTACCATGCTGATTGTATCACAGTAGCTTTGTAGTATAGTTTCAAGTCAGGGATTGTGATCCCTCCTGCCTTCCCTTTGTTGCTCAGGATTGCCTTTGCTATTCTAGGTCCCTTCTGTTTCCAAATGAATCTTAGGAATGTTTCCTCTAGATCTGTGAGATATGTTAATGATAGGTTGATAAGAATTACATTGACTCTGAATAACAGTTTTGGGAGTATGGCAATTTTTACTATGTTGGTTCTTCCCAATCAAGAATAAGGGATATATTTTCATTTTCTGAGATCCTCTTTAATCTTCTTTTTTAGAGTACTATGGTTTTCAATGTATAGGTCTTTTACACCCTTTGTTAGGTCAATTCTTAAGTATTTCATTTTTTTTGGATGCTATCATGAAGGATGTGGTTTCCTTAATTTCACTTTCAGAGAGTTTGTTGTTTGTGTACAGGAATCTATTGATTTTTGAGTGTGGACTTTGTATCCAGCTACACTGCTAAATTTGTTTATTAATTCTGATAATCCTTTGGTGGAGTTTTTAGCTCTTCTATGTAGAGTATCATGTTATCTGCAAATAGTGATAATTTAACTTCTTCTTTTCTTATACTTATTCCTTTTATTCTTCTCTCTTCTCTAATTGCTCTGCCTAATGGTTCCAGAACTATATTGAGTAGGAGTGGTGATAGTGGACATCCTTGTCTTGTTCCTGAATGCAGAGTGAAAACTTTCAGTTTTTGTCCATTTGGTATGATGTTGGCTGTTGATTTGTCACAGATGGCTTTTATCAGATTGAGGTAGAGACCAGCTATTCCAATTTTCTGTAGGGTTTTTACCATGAACAAGTATTGGATTTTATCAAAAGCTTTTTCTGTATCTATTGAGATGATCATGTGATTTTTGCCTTTGGCTCTGTTGATGTGATGTATTACATTTATAGATTTGCATATGTTGAACCATCTCCACATTCCTGGAATAAATCCCACTTGATCATGATATATAATCTTCTTGATGATTTGCTACATTCTATTTGCTAGTATATTACTGAGAATTTTTGCATCAATGTTCATTAGAGAGATTGGCCTATTGTTCTCCTGTTTGATTGAGTTTTTCTCTGGTTCTGGTATCAGAATAATACTTGTCCCCAGGAATGAGTTAGGGACAGTTGCTTCCTTTTTTATTTCATTAAAGAGTTGGAGGAGTATTGTCATTAAATGTTCTCTAAATTTCTTGTAGAATTCAGCTGTGAATCCATCATGACCTGCCCTTATCTTTTTTGGTAAGTTTTTAATTATGTTTTCAATTTCATTAACTGATATTGGGTTATTCAAAACTTTTACATCTTTTTTCAGTTTTTAAATTTTTTTATTTTAAAGAGAATAAAACAAAACAAAACAAAACAAATCAGAACAGAACAATGCAAACAACACAGGACTTCAAAACAAGACAACAGGAGATCAACAGTGGCTACCACAATGTCTCTTGTTTTCTTCAAAATAGTTGTCCATACTTTCACACACAATAAATTAAAACAAAACAAAATAGTACATTGCCTTGTTTTGAAGTCCATTAATGCTTTCAATATTTTTTATATCTTCTTGATTCAGCTTTGGTAATTCATATGTTTCTAGGAATCTGTACATTTTCTCTGTGTTTTCCAGCCTTTGTGAGTAAATATTTTCAAGGTAGGTATTCATGATCTTCTGAATTTCCACAGATTCTGTAGTAATTTCACTCTTTTCTTTGCTTATTGCATGAATTTGAGATTTTTCTTTCTTTTTCTTGGTAAGATTGGCTAGGGGTTTATCAATTTTGTTTATTCTTTCAAAGAAACAACTCTTTGATTCATTAATTCTTTGTACTGTTTTCTTAGTCTCAACTCCATTAATTTCTGCTCTGATCTTTATAATTTCTTCCCTTCTATGAGGTTTGTGCTTGACTTGCTCTTCTTTTTCTAGGAGCTTGAGGTATAGAATTAGGTTGTTTATTTGTGCTTGTTCTGTTTTCCTGATGTGACAATTTATTGCTATCTATTTCCCTCTTAGAACTGCTTTCATTGCATCCCACAGGTTTCAGTATGTCGTATCTGCATTTTCATTGAATTGTAGATATTGCTTAATTTCTTGTTTAATTTCCTCTTTAATCCATTGGTTGTTCAGGAGGGTGTTATTTAATTTCCATGTGTTTATGAAGGTTTTGCCATTAATTTCCAATTTCAGTGCACTATGGTCAGATAATATGCATAGGATAATTTCAATTCCTTTGCATTTACTTAAGCATGTTGTATGGGCTAATATACGGTCTATTTTAGAGAATGTCCCATGTGCAGCTGAGAAGAATGTGTATGCTGATGTCATTGGGTGGAGCACTCTGTACACAACTACTAAGTCCATTTATTCACAGGTTTGATTCAGTTCTGATATTTCTTGGCTGACTTTTCATCCAGTTGATCTATCTCTCTGTGACAATGTGGTATTAGAGTTCCCTGTTACAATTGTGTTATTGCATATTTGGTTTTTCATGTCTATTGGTATTTGTCTTATATAGTTGGGTGCTCCTGTATTTGGTGCATATATATTTATGACTTATCTCTTCTTGAATTTTCCCCCTAATAAGTATATATTTCCCTCTTAGGACTTTCTTCATCTCTTTTCATCATTTTTGGTTTGAAGTTCACATTGTCTAGAAAACAGAATATCTACCCCTGCTTTTTTCTGGGTTCCTGTTGCTTGGAATATTGTTTTCCATCCTTTGACTTTGTTTGAGTTTCCTTTCAAGTCAGATGTGTTTCTTGTATACAGCATATTGTTGGATCCTGTTTCTTGATCCATTCTGTCAACCTATTTCTTTTAATTGGTGGATTGAGGTCATTTACATTGAGGGTTATAGCTGATATGTACTGGCTCAACTTTGTCATGTTATTTTCCTGTTGTTGGTTTCCTGCTTTTTCTCCTTGTTTAATTGCTTGCCCTGCCTGGTGGTTTCTTTCTGTTGTTGTTCTGGGAATTGTAGTCATTTTTATCTCTCTCTAGTTTGTCTTTCAGTACTCTTTCTAGTGTTTGTCTGGTGGATGTGAACTTCTTCAGTTGTTCTTTGTCATGGAAGTATTTTATTTCTCCATTAATTTTCAAAGAAATTTTTGCAGGGTACATCAATCTTGGCTGCAAGTTGTTTTCTTTCACAGCTTTGAAATCCTTCACTCCAAGCTCATCTTGACTTAAGGGTTTATGTTAAGAAGTCTGCCATGATTCTAATGGGCTTTCCTTGATAGATGAATTGTGTCTTTTCTCTAACAGCTTTTAGTATTGTTTTTATGCTGAATTTCAGGAATCTTGCTTATTGTATGTCTGGGTGTAGATTTATTATGGTTATGACTGTTTGGCATTCTATATGCCTCACTTATCTGCATATCAGATTCTTTTCCCATGTTTGGGGAATTTTCTGCTATTATGTCTGTGAATAGTTTTTTTATGTCATTTGCATTGACTCCTGCATTTTCATTGACACCTGCTGTGTTATATTGCTTTTCTTTGCATTGTCTTGAAGCTGAATTGTTATTTCATGATCCCTTATTATTTTCAAAAGTTCTTTCCTTTGGTGATTGCTAGATGTTATCCTGTCTTCAAGATTTGAAAGTCTATCTTCAGTTTCATTCAAGCAGATCTGCCAGCTTTCAATGGAATTCTTAATTTCCTGGATATGTCACTGAATTTGTTTCAATGCATTCTATTTGTTTCCTATATTGTTCATTCATGGTTTCCATCATTTTCCCATGCTCCTGTACTTTTTTATCTGTCTTCTCTAGCTATGCTTGGAAACTCCTTTATTAAGGTTTTCATTTCTTTCTTTACCTGAGAGATTATTTCTAATCTGATTTGCTCTATAGTCTCATGGATTTGTTTATTTCACTTGGTATCTTTTCAGAAATTCAGGTGTATGACTTCCAGTGTCCTCTATTTCGATGCCTCCTGTACTTATTTCTGATGGACTGGGTGTTTGAGATTGCATTTTGCTTTTTCATTGTGCAATCTTCACCTCTTGAGTTAATATTTTGGTCTTTAATCCCACTAGTCTCAACTCTTCGTCATGTGTATCATAGGGTCTTACTGTGTGGCTGATGTTCACCCAATTGCTGGTTCCTACAGTGTAGGGGAGGGGCCAGTCACCTGAATTCTTCCTGCAGGGCCTGATGAGTGAGTCCTATATTCTTCCTAGGTTGGCTAACCTAGGAGTAGTGATGTAAACCAACCCTTATCTACTATTTTTACTGCACCTTCTGGTTGTTCCAGGCTGCCAAATCTACCTGTTTATAGTGTGTGCCCCATCCAGGACCCTACTGTGTCCCTGGGGTTCTCTTAGGCCCCTTCCAGTTCCTCCAGGTGGGGGAAGCCCTCATCAGCACTTTTCCCAGCCCATCAGAGATTCTTTGTATGGAAAAGGAACTCACCCACACTCTTGCAGGCTTGCCAAGATCTGAGAATTGGGGGAGTGTGTGCTGAGGCTCCTGTTGACCCACTGAGATCCTCTACTTGAGGGGGAAACTCATCACACTGTCACAGGCCCTCCACGGTCCTCTGTGGAAGGGGAGGGGTTGCTGAGCCTCCCTTCAGCCCACTCAGGTACTGCAGGTGGTGGAAGGGGCCCCTGATGGTCTGTGATCTGTTGAAGTCTTTCAGGTGCGGGGAGTGGTGGTCCACAAGCCCATCAGTGGCCGAGGTCCTTCAGGTACAGGGGAAGGTTAGCTGAGGCTCCCTTTGGGTGAAGAAGTCATCCAGGTGTGGGGGGAAGGGTGACTGACGATCCCATAGGCTGCTGAGGTGCAGGGGAAGGGCAGCCACGGCTCCCCTTGGCTTCAGCAGATGTCTGGGTGCAGGGGAAGGGAAGCTGAGGATCCCATCAGCTGCAGAGGTATTTCAGGTGCAGGGAAAGATTCAATAATGCCATTTCTTATTCACCTTTTCCTAGCAACATTCTTCTGTAATAACTATGTAAAAAATCTCAACCATACAAATGCTAGTAGCAAAAGCAAACTTCCCTTAATCTTAAATTTATCTGCAATTACTACTCCAACTTCTTCAGTTTTATCTATACTTATTATCTCCATCTACCTCTCTTGCATTCAGTCATCAAACCATAGCAAAATGGTCCTTAGTACTCTTTTTCCAATGAACTCTCACAAAATCACAAGGAATGCTTGTGTCATAAAATCTAACATCAACTTTCAAGTCACATCTTTTAAAACTTTCTGCAGAACTGAACAGAGCTTATAATTCTCTCTTTCATGATATACTCTTTTCTTGCCTTTCCATTTTTCAGTTTTCCTCCTAATTCTTTCATTATTCCTTTTCAGTACTGAACTGACACTTCTTTTCTTCCTGGATTTACCAAATGGGATTCCAAGGGCTCTGTTTTATATTTATTCATACTTTACATTTGTCCTTTATATCACTTTATAACTTTAGGCAACGTCATAATTATCTATGTAGTAGTTGCTACTGCAGGTGCTACAGTTAAAAATATCTTACTTTTCCTTTTACCATCTGACTCCTATTACTTCTATTTCCTATGTGAAATAGGTACCTATTTTGCCATCCCTGGTCGTGATAGAGTCATAATTTGTTGAAATACTGACAAAAGTGTCTATAATCTTAGTACAACTGCTTCCTATGTAGCTCTCAAGTTTGCATTCTACTAATAACTTCCAGTAAATTATTCAGAGTTACATTACTTTTCTCTAAATTATGGTTAATTTTATGTAGAGTATATAAAAAGGTTCTTATCTATAAAAATTAAAATCATAGAAAGTTAAAGTTTCTCATACACACACTTTGGAAGATGATTTGGTAGCATTTAGATAGTTGAAGATGAATATACCTTACACCCAAGTGCTCCAAAACATTCAAAATGTCTGTTGATTCAACACCATATAAATTGTAATATTATAATAAATACAATACTAAAAAGCAGAGGAAATGAATAAGCTATTATGTACATAAATTTAGAGAAATCAAATGAAACTATAAAAAGCACAAGATATAGAAAAATACATATGATTTCAGTTATATAAAACTCAACATGTAAAACCTTTTATAAAGTACTGTTAAGGATATATACACGTGATGAACTACAGGAAAGAGGAAAAATAAAACTCAAGGTAATGATTACCTTTTATTGGGCGAGAGAGTTGTAGTATGAGGGGAAAGCATTCAGGGAGTTTCTGACTTGCGCGTACCAATCTATTAGTGAAGGTGGATAAAAGGTACAGTCTCCTTCATTTCCAATGTCCCCAGCCCCAGCACAGTGTGCCTCTTAGTAGACACTCACTAAATATTACTAAAAGAAATGAAAGAAGGAAGGAAACTAACTTTAATTTCTGGCTATGGAAAACTAGATTTTAGCAATCTGGAGACAAAAGGAAGAATAAATAAAAGAAGAAAGAAAAGAAGAGGGATAGGGGAAGGAATGAAGGAAGGAAAAGAGATGAAACTTTTATGGAGGTGCCAGAAAGCTGTCAATGAAGACGCAGTTGAGGAACCGAGAGACACAAATAGAAGGAGGTGCGCAGAAGGTCTGCATTTGACATTTCTGTATCAGAGTATTTCGTCAAGTGAGGCATGGGGAGATGCTAACAATCTGGCCACACAGCAGCTGGCAAGAAGCAGAGTCAGAAAACTTTGAGTTCTCTCACAGGCCTGAAGAGAGAAAAAAATCAAGTCTGGAGCCCCCAAAATACTTAAATCTGAAGAAGACAAAACCCAAGAGATAAAAATGAGACTAATATTGAACTATTCTGTTGGATTCTTAATATACTATGGTAAAATTTTAAGAAACAGCAGAAATTTAAAAAAGGGTTGAATTTCTTATGGTACTATGTTAAAAAATTAAATTATGAGTTTAGAACCTTCTGGGAGGAAAAAAGGAAACAGTAAAACCATCTAACATATCTACAATTGGAGAACTAGAGGAGATATGAAAGAATGAGCAAAGACATCATTTTAAATGATAACGAATGAAAATGATGAAAAATATACTAAGCTCACCTTCAAGAGGCAAGCCCTAAATTGTATTAATAAAGAAATAACACCTATAGACACCATAAATCAAACATATGAGTTACCAAAGCTGAATCGAGAAGACATAAAAATTCTGAATAACCCAGTATCACTTACTGAAATTGAAAACATAATTAACTTACCAACAAAGAAAAACCCAGGTCCTGATGGATTCACAGCTGAATTCTACAAGACATTTAGAGAAGATTTAATGCCAATACTCCTCAAATTTTTTAATGAAATCGAAACGGAACCAATTCTCCCTAACTAATTCCTGGAGGCAAGCATTACCCTGATATTAAAAACAGAGAAAGACCCAACCAAAAAGAACCACAGGCCAATGTCCCTAGTGAACATAGATGCAAAAATCCTCAATAAAATACTAACAAGCAGAATGCAGCAAATCATCCAGAAGATTATATAGCATGACTAAGTGGGATTCATCCCAGGAATACAGGGATGGTTCAAAATATGCAAATCAAAAAATGTCAACAAAGCCAAAGACAAAATCACATAATAATATCCATAGATGAAGGAACAGCTTTTGACAAAGTCTAACACTCATTCATGATAAAAAAAAAATCCCTACAGAAAAGTCAGAATAGATGGTCTTTATCTCAATCTGATAAAAGCTATTTATGACAAACTAACAGCCAACATCATACTAAAAGGGCAAAAATTGAATGTTTTCAATCTAAAATAAGGAACAAGACAAGTATGTCCACAATAACCACTCCGATTCAATATAAATCTGGAAACATTAGACAAAGCAATTAGACAAGAGAGAAAAATAAAAGGAATAAGTTTAGGAAAAGAAGAAGTTAAACTATCATTATTTGCAGATGACATGATACTCTAATGAGAAGACTCCAAAAACTCTACCAAATGACTTCTAGAATTAATTAACAAATTCAGTAGCATAGCTGGATACAAAGTCAACACTCTAAATTCAGAAGCATTCTTGTACACAAACAACAAACTCACTGAGAAATTAGAAAAGTGACATCCTTCACAATAGCACCCCCCCAAAAAAATTGAAATACTTAAGAATCAGTCTAACGAAAGAGTACAATATCTATACGCTGAAAATTATAGTACTGTAAAAAAGGAGATTGAAGAGCATATCAGAAAATGGAAAGATATCCCTTGTTTATGGGTAGGAAGAACCAATATTGTGAAAACAGCCGAACTCCCAATTTGTTATACACATTTTTTGGTTTTTGTTTGTTTGTTTGTTTTGGTACTGGAGACCAAACTCACAAACTTGCACCTGCCAGGCAGGCGCTTGCAACACTGAGCTAAATCCCTGGCCCTATTTTTTGAGACAGGGTCTCACTGTGTAGTCCAGGCTGGCCTTGAACTCACTTTGTAGCCCAGGCTGGTCTGGAACTCACAAGGATCCTCTTGCCTCAGCCTCTCGAGTGCTGGGATTAAAGGCATGTGCCACCATGCCAGGCTTTGTTATACAGATTTAATGCAATCTAAATCAAAATAACATTAGCATACCTCGCCAAACTAGAGAAAACATTTGTAAAATTCATTTGGAAACAAAAGAGACATAGAACAGCAAAGACAATCCTGGGCAACAAAGAAAGAATCACAATCCCTGACTTAAAATTGCACTACAAAGCTACTGTGATAAAATCAACATGGTACTGCTAAAAAAAAGACCTGAGGATCAGTGGAACAGATCAGATGATGCAGACATAACTATAGACACACACAACCACCTAATCTTTAATAAAGGGGCCATATATGTTCACTGTAAAAAAGATATCCTCTTTAGTAAATGGTGCTGAAAAACTGGCTTTCCACAAGCTGAAGACTAAAACAATATCCATGCCTATCACCATACACTAATTTGAAGTAAAAATGAGTCAAAGATCTAAATACAAAAACAGAAACACTAAATCTACTGGAAGACAAGTAGGTAGAAATCTTGATGACATAGCGGCAGGCGGAGAGTTCATGAACAAAAACCAAACTGTATGGGAAGCACTTCAAAGAATCGACAACTGAGATCTCATCTTATTAAAACACTTTTGCACATGAAAAGAAATCATCAACAGAGTGAAAAGAAAACCCACAGTGTGGGGAAAAATTTTAGCCAACTGTATATCAGACAAAGGACTTCTATCTATACATAAAACTTGAAAATAAAATCAGATCTCCCAAACTCAAAAACCCCATCTAAAAATTAGAAGATGAAATGAATACACAATCCTTAGATGAAATACAAATAGCAAATAAATACATGAAAAAAAGTTCAACATCATTGGTTTTTTGAGAAATACAAATTTTAAAAATGCTGAGATTCCATCTCACCCCAGAAAGAATGGCTATCATCAAGATATCAACCAATAACAAATGCTGGAGGGACTATGGCGAAAAACAAACACTTCTCCACTGTTCGTGGGAATATAGACTAGTACGACCACTTTGGAAATCAGTGCAGAGATTCCTGAAAAAAGTAGAATTGGAAGTCTCATTTGACCCAGTTATTCCCCTTTTGGGTATTTTCCCAGAAGAACTGAAAACATCGTACCACAGCAACATATGTGCACCCATGTTTATCGCAGCACAGTATGTAATAGCTAAATCTTGGAAACAAACCAAATGCCCATCACCCAAGGAACAGATAAAAAGATATGGTATTTTTATACAATGGAGTACTACTCAGCCATAAAGAAAGATAAACTTGAGGCTTTTATAGGTAAATGTATGCAACTAGAGACTACACCCATTAGTGAAATAAATCACTCACCTGTGTAAATATCATATTGTCTCCCTAGTGTAAGAAACTAAACATGCAAATAAGTTCCAAAAGAATCAATAGATATCATGAAAGGGAAAGAAACTGCTCAAAAGGAAAGAATAACAGCAATGGGGAAAAGAAAAAATATATATGTATATACAAGATAGCTAAGATAATTATACTGTTGATTTCTATTAGGTCACTGAAAAGAAAAATTTGTGTTTATATTTTTGATCAGTTTTGCATATCTATATCTTGTAATCTGAGTAATTACTCTGAAGATAACAATATGCAATATATTGACTATTGTTAATTTCCTATTATCTTGTTTTGATATTCTGTATCATTTTTATTGTTTTCCATCTTTTAAAATAAAAAAAAATTAAAAGTGTATTGTAGTCTTTTAAAATGCTAAGAGTAGATTTCAGATATTGTTACCACAAAAATGAAAATGTTAGACAATGAATATTTTAATTAGCTTTATTTTATTGTTCCACAATGTGTGTATATATATACCAAAATATCTTGATGGAAACAATTAATAAATAAAATTTTTTCAACTAAAATCAAAAAGTGAAACTAAAATAACTAATAATTGTACACCAAAAGGGGAATTAGTGTCGGAATATAGAAAAAATACAAATCCACAAACCTCCTCCTTGTGTTTTTGTTTTTCATTGTTTTGGTTTTTCTGGTGACAGTGTCTTGTTAGATCACAAAGTTGCCCAAATTAGGTTCCAATTCATGATCTTCCTGTCTCAGCCTCCCAAAATGTTGAGATTATAGCTGTGTACCACCATGCCAAACTTGATAAAAACTTTCTATAAAACTGATGAATATATAAAATTGATATGATCTATAGATGAATCTATCATATCTAGTGAAAATAACGTATTCCCTCGTCCAGTTGTTTCAAACCTAGGTATAAATTAAACTGAAAGATGTGAATATTCCCCAAAACATAAAAATAACTACTATTTGTAAGAGTTTCAAACTATAGAAAAGTCAAATGTTCACTTACATTATAATTTAAAAAAATAGATTACTGTTTATTAAATAGAATAATATATGATGATAAAAATAAACTAGTATACACAATAATATGGGTGTTTCTCTCAATTGTTTTAGCGATGCCAAGCAAAATTAGACATATATTGCATTACTCTACATAATTTTTTAAAACAAGAAAATATAAGGTAGAAAAATCAGGATATTGTTCAATGGGCAAATACTAAATGTATAGTGATTAGGAATGGGTAGAGGACATGAGGCTTTCTGGATTTCTGGAAATGTTTTGTTGATTTATGCCTCTTTTTTTCCTTGAGTGCAGTAGTAGCTATACAGGTATGTTAACTTTGAGATAACTCATCATCATATATACTTGTGGGTGTGTATTTTTATGCAATGTTTTGATTTCAATAAAGATGTGGTGAAATACTCTCCCCACAAAAAGATTCTTTAGTACCTTTTTCTTTCATCTATAATATAAATTCTGTTTTTTATCATTCTGATTTATGTGAAGGAATCATAATATCTTATTTGATTTTTGGTGACAGAGATGGGATCTATGTGGAATATCAATTGAAGGAGATACCCTCTGGATATTAAAAGTAATTGTATGAAAATTATGTAAAACTCAGAATGTATTTGTATGGACTAAGTACTTGGCTGTCTCTCAAGTATTTAGAGGATTTTTCAATTGTAATTATCAAAGCAGCTAAAGAATAAAGGACTCAGGGCTAACCCAAAAGGCAAGAAGTACACTGCCTATTAAATGCTAAATCAAAACTAAGTGCTATATTCCCAAATGGCACTGAGCTTTGTTTTTATTATGGGGAGGAAATAAAACATTATTTATCACTTTCAAAAAAATCATTTTAATTGGTATAATTGCTATCATTCTGAAATGAAAAACATACATATTTAAAAACATTTTAGTTTTCTAGAAAAAATCCAAGATGCATAAATATCCTTCATTTACTACCAGAATACAAAAAAGTTTATTTTAATGGGAAAAATGCAAATGTTTAACATATAAAAATGTTTTCAAGTGCTTTCAGAAGAAAATTTCACTAGACATTTAAAAAATACTGGTTAGAAGCCTTTACTGTTATGGTGCTCTTTTAAACAATTTCTATTCAAAGTCTTACCCTCTTGCAATAGCAGGACTTCAGTGTGCTTTACCTTACCTGCAACTCTCCCTTAACTCTGACCAAACCAACAAAATGTGTGAATGGAAACATAAAATTCAGGGAGTGTATCTATTTTAGCATTCCTGCTAGCCATGAATGGGAAGGTCAATTATAATTGACAGGAACCATAGACTGTAGGAGGAGAAATTTTTAAAAGAAGAAGAGAAATATTACCCAAGAAGTACACATAAAATTCATAAAGAACAGTGATCCAGAAACACTTAGGAACTCTCAAAAGTAACATTTAACCTACAGTATCAGAAAAAACTATTCTTTTAAGGAGCATAAAGCACAAGCCATAAGAGTAAAAACGTTTCAGTACTTGTTCTTTCTTCTTGAGGATGTCCACTGCAAAGGCCAGGGACACACACAGAAGGCATATGTGTTAGACATATTACCAAAGTAGTTCAATGAAAATGATTCGTTTTTCTTAAGAACACGTGCTTTCTAATAACCTTTAAAATAAAACACGGAATACAGCAGCCACCAATCGTGATCCCTCACAGTTCTAAAAAGACAGGAATGAAAATCTTTCAGAAAATCCAGGACGTCTTATTATATAGAAAGTGCTAATCAGTGGTCATGATTGCAAAACAGATGCAGTATAGACAGGATCTTTAGCAAATCATTGAAACACCTCTTCCTGTATTTCCTCACAGGCTCTTTTCTGGCATCTTAACAGTTTCTTAGAACTCTTCAAGGTTACATTCATTACATAGCTGATATTGCTGGAAGCTGTGTTTTGAATGTGCAGGCCTGGCTCATTAATGAAGGTGCCTCTGCAGGACACTGCAGGGAACCGATGAAACTAAAATACTACTAATAAGATGTTACAGAGCCATAAACCTGACTCTAAAAGTCACTGGAAATGCCAGATATCCTTGATGGTGAAACTGGCATTGATGGAGTGACTGCTCTGTCTGCCGCTGTAATCAGTACCCTGAAGGACAGAAAGACATAGAAAGTACATAGCAAAGGAGCTTATTAGCCAAGAATATAAGACAAAAATTAAACATAAAACAACTACAACGCCAAAAATACTAGTGATAATTAATTGTTCAATTGCTAACTGTGGTTCAGAAGTGTGTATACAACCCCTGAGAAAATGTGTACTCATGTTATGTGAGACATTGCTACATGTCAAAAAGTTTCAAAGGTGACATCACTTTCAAAGAGTTTGTTTATATCTGAGAATGTGTTCACCTCCAAATGAATCCGTTTTATTATCACCTGAGGAGCTGTTTGAAGTAAACAGTTCTGAGAAATAAGTACAATGTAAAGAGTACACTGAAAAATTTTTCTGGCCTTTTGCTAGAGCTGTTGTGCCTGTATCATATGTGATCAACAGGTTTCATACACCCATGCTCCAAATCACTCCCTTCCATGTCAAAACAGAGAAATCATATATATTTTTGGATATTGAGGCAAAAAGAGCAACCTTCTCATTTAATGGTGCATCTGTTTAATGACTGGACTTACAATTGAGACACATTGTTTGAACTTATACCCACTGCTTGGACTTACAACCCATCTTTTTTGTTTGTTTGTTTGTTTGTTTTTGTTGCACGGTTCAGTATATCTTGTTGATAGAGTCTCTGTGTCTTATATCTGTATAGCACATACTGTTTATTCCATACTGTAATTTTTGCTGACTGTACTTACAGCAGAGTACTGAGTTTTATGTCCTGTTATAGATCGCAGTACTGTGTGTAAGACCTATGTAAATAAATGCAGTCATCCACTTGGAGTTTTCTTTGATTTTTTTTGTTCTGAATATTGTAATGTACATACTATGTACAATTCCTAATTTAGCAATCAATTCATTTAACAATCTGCCTTTAGGAATGGAATTGGGCCATTAAATGAATAGTGTCTGCATACAGATATTTCTCAGTTAACGACACAGCTGTACAATGACTGCTTGGACTTACAGTCAAGGTGCAGTGTTCAGACTTACATCCAACCCCTTGGACTTGCCACTGGCTTTTTTCTCTGTACAGTTCTGCACATTTTTTGATAGAGCTTCTGTGTCTTTCTTTAACAGTACACCTTGTTCATACAGTCCTGTAATTTTTTTGTTGATTGTTCTGTATTATGTTCTGTTATGCATTACAGTTCTGCATATAAGAGTTATGCAAATAAAAGCAAAATAATCAACTTTCCTTTTGAAAATTTCTTTGTTCTGAACATTGTAATCAATATACTATGTACAATTCCTCATTTAGCAACCAATTCATTTAATGAAGTAGTCACAGAAATGGAATGCAGGCATTAAATGAGGAGCACCTGTAGTGTATAGTATTTGAGGCATATTTACTAAGTATATTGGGCAGATGAACATAGTATCCATGAAAAGACAAATATCTTCAAAATAAGCATTATCTCTGTAATGTGTGATATTAGTCAAAAGTAAGGTTGCTGACAATTTTTTGGATATTGAGGCAAAAAAGCAGCCTAATATAATACAATATAATAATATGTATTATCTACATCACATACAATATGTTCTAATTACTACAGAATATGACTTGTTTTAAGATCATAATATTCATGAGGAGAAGTAGATAAAAAGATTTGAGGATATTAGTCAATGCTGATGAGAAAATGGTTCTGATTCTGCACAAGGATGTCACGCAAATTCATGAAGTGTTCCATATTTTTATACGGCAAAGTGGCTAATGGAAAATAATCTGATAATGCATGCCAGAGCCTTTGGTCTTGACACTACTCTCTATGATGTGTTTAACAATGATTTGGATGAAGCATTGAACATGGATGTTGGTGACACACTTGAATTCTAAACCCAGATATACCACTTACAATCTTAGAACCCTGGATAAATAACTTAATCTTTTAAAATCCTATTTCCCTTCCCTATAATGTGAGAATAATAATGCTTCCTATGTCATAAACTAATTACTTCATTTTACAAATACACACAGGGTGTGTTCAATTCTAGGCATTATTTTAGCACTTTACAAATACTAATTTGTGTAGTTCTCATAGAAACCCGGTGAGAAGATATGATTGAGTATACTCACTCCTCATTTTATAGATGAAGGAACATGGATGAAAAAGTGAAGTAACTTGTCTTACATCAAACATCTAACAAGTAGCAAAGCAGAATTTAAATTAGGTAAACAGAATGCCCAGGCATTCTGATTAAATGTTAGCATTCATCTTACTCACCTTCGCTGAAGTGCTAATGGATAGATTAGATAATAAAAGCTGGATCTGAAGGACTTCTTCAATCAGTTTATTAGAACAAACTACAATGTAATGTAAAAATACAGGGTACTTTGACTGAATCTGAAAAACATCCACCATATACTATACAACGCTATGATACGACCGTCATAAAAATACTAAAAGAAATTTTGGCTGTGTTGATAGTAATAATCTATTTTACATAATTGATCACACATGAATTATTGATTTCAACTTTCAGTCAGACTATAATCAAAGTGAAAAGATACAAAAAAGAACGATTTTTAAAACATAATTCAGGGGAACCAGTGCCATGGGCAGGCCGCTGCCAGACTGGAACAGACAGACCCCACCCTCTCCCTGTGAGTCAGCACCATTCGCAGACCGGGGGTTAGAGAAAGCAAGGTCCCACCAGCAAGCAAGCCCAGTCTGGGAACTAGCGCCATATGCGGGCTGCCACCCGACTGGAACAGACAGACCCTAGCCCCTTCTGGTGTATGGGCTGACAAACAAGAAGTACCAATCCTCCTCCCCTCCCCCACTCCCGCCATAAGCAACTAGTTTATCTGGAGAAACACAGGCTGTGATGATAGCTATGGAGGTGAAATGCAATTGGATGCCTGTGGTGCTTTGGTGTTTCACTAACATTGCAGGTCTAGGGCCAGTGGTCTGATCATAGGTTTAGAAAATAGTGGTATGCAGTGTGGCATCTAGCAGGGATCTCCTTCTGAGGATTGCAGCCATGGTTGATTCCCTATGGTCTTGTTTTGGAATTCCTATATCATTTGCATTGTTTTGTTGGGTTGGGTTTTATTCTCTTTTGTTTTGTTCAATTATGTCAAATACAAAGGCAGGAGCAGCTATTTCACAGATAGCAAGATATATTATGGTAGCAATTTTGAATTTACTATTGGTTTGTTTTGAAGTCCTTTATTGCATTCACTGTTTTGTTTTTATTGTTTCTATTCCATTCTGTTCTGTTTGATTTTTACTATGTCCGAAGTTATCTGCAGATATTTTGAAGACATTGAAAGTCATTATGGTAACTATTGTTGATTTTGTAATGTTTTGAAGTCTTCTATCTCTTACACTGTTTGTTTTGATTGGTTTTATTCTATTTTATCCTCTTAAAAAAACATGATTAAATTGTATGTTTGGGACAGGAAATGCTCTTCAGACTTATACATGACTATGTGGAAAACAAAAACATAAAAACATATGTATCATTAAATCAACAAGCAAAAGAAAATTGCTGTGACTAAACTAAAATCAGACAATGTACAGTGAATAAATGGAAAGGCACCCTGTATTCATAAATTGGGGAAATCAATTTTTTTCAGTGATGGAGGCCAAACACAGGGCCATACAAGGTAGGAAAGTGCTGTATGACTGAGCTACATCATCAGCTTTGGAATACTATTCAAACTGATCTAGAGAGTCAACCCCTATCAAAATGTCAGCTACATTTTTGAAGACCTAGAAATCTAATTTTAAAACTTAGGAAGAAATGCAATGATATAAAGAGTCAAATAATCTTGAAGAAAAATGGAAGACATATTTCTTAATCTCAAAACTGACAACAAGCTATAGTAATCAACATAACATGGTACTGATACATGAAGAGACACATGGATCAATGGAATGGTATTTAGAATTTATCGATTCTTTTATTTGGGTCCCTCAATAATTCAATGAGAAATAGAGTAGTATTTTTAAAAACTAATTTCTGATACAACTGGATGTCTGCATGCAAAAGAGTGAAATTCTACTATTGAATATCATACATAAAAATCAATTCAAAATGAATCAAAGACCTAAATGTAGAGTTAGAGTTGAAAATCTTTAAAGAAATTGTAAGATTTCTTATGTCTGATTTTGGATTTGGAAATAGATTCATTAATATGGTATGAAAAGAAAAAAGAACCAAAAACATGGACTTAATCAAATCCAAATGCTATTTTATTTTTGCTTCAAATCACCATCAAGATAGAGAAAAGACAATTCAGAATATTTGCAAATCATCTATCTGGTGTGGCTGTTAAGCTTAATAGTCAGTGTAAGTGGTTTTGAAGCCACTTAACACATTGGTAAAGCACACTGCTGGGTGTATCTGAATGGACCATGGAAGGAAGTGTGATCTTGCAAGTTATATCTACTTGCTGGCAATATTCCCCTGCTATGCTTCCCAGTTGCTATGAATCAAGTCATTTTAATCTGGTATGCCTTTCTTTCATGATATTTCTATCTTCAAACCATAAACAAAATTCATAGACTAAATCCCTTGAAACCATGATCCAAATAAATCAATTCCTCTTTTAAATCTTGGGTGTGAGGTATTTGGTTCCAGCAGTGAGAAAGTTGACCAACACACCCGTTAAGGGAATTGTATTAGAATATACAAGATGTCTCTTAAAATTCAGTAAAAAAAGAGAAAATAACACAATAAAATCAGAGAAAAAAGACGTGACTAGCCATCTCTTCAAAGAATTATAAAAAGCCAATAATGATGATAATCATTAATGGTCATTAGGAAAAAACAATCAAAACCATAATAGGATATCATGCTATACCTGCCAGAATTGCTATAATCAAAAAGGGAGACAAATTTTGTTCAAATGCTAAGGGAGTGAAGAGATGGAAGGAATACAGAGATGAGGAAAAGGAAATTTTAAAAAAGAATTAAGACGTGTTATGCACATGTACCAGATTCCTACAGAGAATGTAATACAAACATGCACTAATAAAAAACTATAGAAGAAATTGTTCAAAAGGAAAAAGGAACTAGGATGGGAGAAAGGGGAAAGACAGTAGGAAAAGGGGGGAAATGTAGGTCAGTTATACTATTAGTGTCTCTTAGTTCATTAAAAAAGGTTTGTGCTAATATCGACTGGAGAAACTTTTATGCCCATATTTTGTACCCTGAGCAACTACTTTAAAGATACCATGTAATGTATTAACTATTGTTATTCTCCTATTATTTTGTTATGAAATTTTGTTTTGCCTTTTTCCCATAAAATAATAAATAAAACTGAAAAAATTACCAATCTGTGTGGAAATCATCAGATTGAGGCTAAAATAATGATAAAAGAGTCAATGTATTGAAGACCTGGTTCTTTGAAAAAATAAATAAAATAGACAAGCCCTTAGCCAATCTTACCAAACAAAGGAAAGATCCAAATCACTGCAGTTAGAAGTGAAAAAGGTGAAAGCATAGCAGACACTGCCAAAATCCTAAAGATTGTTTGTAACTGCTTCACAAATCTCTACACCAATATACCAGAGAAGTCAGAAGAAATAGATTGCTAGATGTACATAAATTAACAAAACTGAAGCAAAAAGAGTTTAAAAGCTTGAATAATCCAATGACAGGCAATTATCCTCCATATATAAGACCTAAAAAATTCTATCAAAAACTCCAAGAATTAACAGTGAGATTTAGAAGTGTAGCAGAAAACAAAATCAGCACACAAAAAACCCAATAGTGTTCCTGATACTATAGGGATTCATTGAGAAATAAATTAGGAAAGTATCACCATTCACAAAAGATTCAAGAAAAATTAAATACTTAAGAATTAACCTAACAAAGGTAGTGAAAGACCTCTGCAACAAAAACTACAGCACTTTGGAAAAGGAAATGAAACAGAGCATCAGAAAATTGAAAGATATCCCCTGTTCCTGGATAGGCAGAACAAATATAACCAAAATGTCCATACTTTCAAAATTGATATATAGATTTAGTGCAATTCAAATCAAAATACCAAAAGCATTTCTCACAGAAGTAGATAAAACAATCCTAAAATTCATAGAGAATCAGAGCAGATCCACAATAACAAAAACAATCCTGGGTAAAAAGAGGAAGGTAAGAAGCAACAAAATCCTGAACTTCAAATTACATTACAAAGCTGCAATGATAGAGATAACATAGTACTGGCACAAAAAGAGACATGGGGATCGATGGAATTGAATAGAGACAGCAGAAACAAGTATATTCAGCTATCTGACCTTTGACAAAGGGTCAAAAAACATACACTGGAGGAAATACAACCTCCAAATAAATGATCCTGGGAAAATTAGCTATCTACATACAGAAGATGGAATCTAGATCTATATATATTATCATGTATGAAAATAAAATCAAAATTAATCAAAGACCTTAATGTTAAAACAGAAACAACCTACAGGAAAATAAAATAGGTAAAACTCTAGAAAGCAGAAGCATACACAAGAACTTTCTGAACAGAACCCCAGTGGCACAAAAATACCTCCAGGAATAAGAAAATGGGATCATATGAAATTAAAAAGAAAACAACCAACAGAGTGAAGAGACCACCTGCAGAATGGGAAAGCATTTTTGACAACTACTCCTCAGAAGACTAACATTCAGAGTATATAAAGAACAAGAAATAATATCAGACTCATCCAAATTACAAAATAAAAAATAAAAAAATGGATAACTGAAATGAACAGATACTTCTTAGAAGTACCAATGGGTAATACTTTATGTTATGGTTTGTGTCTGGATGTTCTCCTAAAGTCTCATGTAGTCATGGGGGTGCTTTTCAGTGGCAGATAAATCTGGAATTTGTGATTGACTCATTGTCTAGTGCTGGGATTATGGATGTGAGTGTGCACTCACTCTAGGGTGGGAAGCCTACATGTAATATAAGGGGCAGAAAGAGTCTGCTCTCACACCTCCCCTTTTGTTCTTGCTGCTTTTACTGTGTTTCATGGCCATGAGCTGCTGCCCCTCTGCCACAACACCCTGCCTTGGAGCCAGCTGATTATGGACTGAAACCTCCACAAACTGTGAGCTAAATAAACCTTTCCTTCCTTCATTTTGGACATCAGGAATTTTGTCCCAGCCATGAAAGAAAAGTGACTATGACAGAATTTGGTAGCAAAGAAGTGGATTCATTTCTGTGACTATACCTAATCATGTAGTTCAAGAACCTTTGGGAATGGCTTGTTGGAAGAGTTTGGAAATGTTCAGAGATGTCACCTGGAAAAGAAGAGCTGGAATGCCTTAGGCTGTTCTGTATGGGAGATTCTGGTCAGAGCTCAAAAAAACAGAAAACCAGTAAAATTCAGACTCAGGAGGTTTCTGCTGGGAAGCAAGACTACATTGACTATTGGACTCCAGATGAGGTGTGCTATAGCTGGTATTTTGCTCATGTGGGGATTTTTACCTGAGACTGAGATTATTTATTAAGAGTGTGACTAATTAATCTTGCAGGAGAAATTTCAAGGCAGTCTAATGTTGGCACAGTGTCATAGATATTGAGGAATTTTACTCAAATTTATGTTTCAAATCAAGAGCAAAGAGTCCAGCAGGGTGATTTAAAATGTTGTGAGTTTGGTTATAAAAACACTCCAGTAGTACTGTGGACTGCAAAGATAGAACTGAGGAGATCTTGATTGCTAAGAAGGAACACGAGAATATAAAAGATGGCCTGAGGGCATCACAAAAAGCAGCAAGTCTCCACAATTTGCAGCCTCAAAACTGCAAAAAAGGGAAAGAATTTGCTTTGAGGAGAAAGCTGCAGAGCACAATGTTCCAGAATGACAGCGGCATAGAAAATTTGTTCCTCAGAACTGGATTCAGAGTGTCCAGCGATCCAGGTACTTGACCCCTACACCCAAGAGAGAAGAAGCCTGGCTACTGCTCCACCTGGCATCAGACATTGGCATCAACCACATTGCACTGGTTTTAGATGCATGCAGAATGCAAGAGTTCTGAGGTTAGAAAGGCTTCCACCCAGATTTTAGAAGGCCTGGGAGCCCAGGCAATGTGCCCCTGAAAGAGCAATGTGTGAGCTTGTGAGGGTGAAGCCAAAAGTGCATTGGAGACCCCCACAAGTTTGAAGAAACCAGGAACATGGATATCTAAGGAAATATGCAAGGGGGAGGAAAATGAGCCCAAGAGGGAAGCAGAGGAAGGCACAACCCCCAGAAGTGCAGTGGGGGTAGAGCCACTTATTCTGGTCATTTTAAATGTTTTTTAAAGCCTTATGCAGTCATGGAGGTGGCTAACTGTAGCATTTGTGATTGGTTTTTTGTCTAGCACTGGGATTGGCAGTGTGAGTGCTGCACCTGCCCAGGAATGGGTAACCAGCATTCAATATAAGAGAAAAAAGGAGGCGTGCTTTTCCCCCTTTTTGCCTTTTTCACTCTTATTGCTTACAGCTGCCATAGAAAGCTGCCCCTTAGCCATACCACCCTGCCTTGGAGTCAGCTGAGTATAGCCTAAAACCTTCAAAAACTGTAAGCTAAATAAACATTTTTTTCTTCATTTTGGGCAGCAAGTATTTTGTTTCAACAATGAGAAAAAAATAACTAAGACAGAATTTGGTAGCAGGAGTGGGGTTGTTGCTGTGACTATACCTGACCCTGTGGTTCAAGAGCCTTTGGAATGGCTTGTGGAAAGAGTTTATAAAGGTTCAGAGATGTTGACTAAAGGCATAGAGCTAAACCACTTTAGGCTGTTCTGTATGGAAGATTCTGGTCAGAGCTCAAAAGACCTAAAGGCTGATAAAACTCCTGCCAGTAAAGACCAGGCTTGAGAGGTTTCCACTAAAAGGAAAGACCACATTGCTTGTTGGACTCCAGATGATGTGTGTTATGACTTAGAAAATTTGTCTGCAATTTGCTCATATTCAGACACTTTGCCTGAGATTGAGAGTAAGGGTGGCAGACTGATTAATCTGGCAAAAAAAAAAAAAAAAAATTTCATGGCAGTTAAATATTGAGGTGGTGACATGGTTCTTGTTGGGGGCTTTTAGCCAGATTTATGCTGAAAATCAAAAACAAAGAGCCCAACAGGATGATTTAAAACATTGTGAGTTTGGCCAAAAAGCTGTAACCTATAAAGATAGAGTTGAGATCTCAACTGCTGAAAATAAACAAAAAAATAAAATAGATGGTTTGTGGGCATCACAGAAAGAGGCAGTGGGTCTCTGTGCTTTGTAGCCCCAAAACTGAAAAAGTGGAAGTCTTTGCTTGGAGGAAAAAGGTACAGAGCACCATGCTGCAAAACGGCAGCAGAGGCCACAAGAGGTTCCAAACTCACAGTGGCTGACATAAAAAAATTTGTTTCTTACAATCAAGTTCAGAGTGCTCAGTGATCCAGGAACTCCAGACTTACAGTAAAAAAAAATCTGGCTACTGCTCCAGCTAGCAGCAGACCTTGGCAGCATCTATGTGGTTCTGGTTTCAGAGGGCCTTGGAGGCCCAGCAGTGTGCCTCTGTGAAGGCAGTGCATACAGCTGTGAGTGTAAAGCCAAAAGTACAATGGAAAACCCAAAGATTTAAAAAAGCCAGGAGCATAACTCATCTAAGAAAAGTTGCAGGGGTTGAGCAGAGCAGGCCTAAGAGGGAAGCCATGGGAGCTACGACCCCTAAAAGTGTCATGGGGTGGAGCGACTGAAACCCTTCAGAGTTCATAACTGGATTGCTTCAGATGATGAGTATAAAACTCCAAGACTTAATGTTTGCCTTGCTGGATTTTGGACTGCCTTTAGGCCCAATCCTTTACATTCCCATTTGTGCCCTTTGAAATGGTAATGTTTATCTTGTGCTACCTAAATGTTGAAAATGTTTAACTGTGTTTTCATTTATACAGAGGCTCACAGCTAAGAGTTTGCCTTAGATCTCAGAGGAGACTTGAGACAGACTTTTCAGCAATGCTAAAACTATTAAGACTTTGACAACTCTTAGAGAAGGACTAAATGTCTTTTACATAAAGATATACATGATTCTTCGGGGGCCCAAGGGTAAAATGTTGTGACTTGTTTAAATGTCCCCACAAAGCCTCATGTAGTCATGGAGTGAATCTAGCATTTGTGATTGGTTCATGTCTAGCACTAGAATTGGCAATGTGAGTGCTGCACCCACCCAGGGGCGGAGTTGGCATACTATGTAAGAGAAAAAAGAAGGCGTGCGTTTCCCCCTTTCTTCCTTTTTCACTCTTGTTGCTTTTAGCTGCCATGAATGGCTGCCCCTTAGCCATGCCACCCTGCCTTGGAGTCAGCTGAGTATAGACTAAAACCTCCAAAAACTATAAGTTAAATACACCTTTCCTTCATTCTGAACTTCAGGTATTTTGTCTTAACAAGAAAAAAATAATCAAGATACCACTTAAGCCCTTTGGAGCTAACAATTTGCCACAGATTACTTTGGATGCTGCACGTGGAAGTACAACACTTAATATTTGCCCTGCTGGATCCTGGAATTGCTTTGGTCCCAATTTTCTGTATCCCCGTTTGTACCTTTTAGAATGATAATGTCAATCTTGTGCCATCAAATGTTGGGAGTGTTTAACTTTTCATTTATATAGGGGCTGACAGCTAAGAGTTTGCCTTAGATCTCAGAGAAGATTTTGGACTTGGAGTTTTCAGGAATGCTGAAACTGTTAGGTAGTTGGCAACTCTTGGAGATGAACTGAATGTCTTTTTCATAAAATATGTGCGTGAATCTTTGGGGATCCAGGGGTAAAAGTATTATGGTTTGTGTCTGGATGTGTCCCCAAAGCCTCATGCAGTCATGGAAGTGTTGATTTTCAGAGGTGACTAAATCTAGACTTTGTGATTGATTCATTATCTGGTGACAGCATTGTAGGTATGAATGCTATATCTATCCTGTGTTGGGTACCATACATACAATACAAGGGGTGCCATGTTACCTGGCCTTGGTGCCTGCTGATTATGGACTGAAACCTCCACAAACTCTGAGCTAAATAAATCTTTCCTTCCTTAATTTTAGGCATTGGGTATTTCGTCTCAGTAATGAGAGAAAAGTAACCAACATATAGACTGAAACCTCTATAAACTGTGAGCCAAATAAACCTTTCCTTCTTTAACTTTGAGTGTTGGGTATTTTGTCTCAGCAACAAGAAAAGTAACTAAGACAGCAAATAAATGAAAAAATGCTTAGCATCTCTGGCCACTAGAGAAATGCAAATCAAAACAACACTTACTTGAGAGAGAATCACTATCATGAAGAAATCAAGTAATAACAAATTCTGGCAAAGCTATACAGAGAAAGGAACCATTCTACATTGTTGGTGGGAATATAAGCTAGTACAACTACTATAGGAATCAGTACGGAGATGCCTCAAAAAATGAAAAATGGAAATTCCATTTGACTCATCTGTTCCCCTTCTAGTATCTTCCCAAAAGAGCTAAAGACATCATATTACAGTGATTCATGCATACCCATGTTTATAGCACCATGAGTCATAATAGTTAAACACTGGAGATGGCCTACATGCCCATCAATAGATGAATGTTTAAAGAAAATGTGGTACATATATACTATGGAATACTACTCTACCATAAAACAGGATAAACTTGAGCTACTTGTGAATAAATAGATTCACCTTGAGACCATAATAGTAGATGAATTAAATCAGACATAGAAGCTGAAATATAGCTTGGTCTCTCTATATGAGAAACTCAAAATATAAATGAAGAGCAAAATAAAAGCTACAAAATAAGGAGTATAGAGGTCTTTTTCAAGTGGGAAGGCAATCAATAGATGGAGGAAGGTGATAGGGAGAGAATGAAAGAGGGATTAAAAAAGAATTGAAGAAAAAACAGGGTATATTTTAGGAACAAGGAGACTTGAGGAGTAGGGAGGTGAGGAGGGATGGGAATGTGAAACAGTGAAGATGTGTTATGCACGTTTCCACTTTCCACAATCAATATTGTCATTGTGTACTGCAAATGTATACTAATAGAAATAACAATTTTAACAATAAAATAAACTTTGGAGAAAGGAAATAAAATATAGGACAACATTACACTAGTTAGACTTAGAGAATACACAAATACTTAAGATAAAGAAAAATAGACTCATTAAAGACATGATCACTATCTAAAACACTTTAGAATCATACTGAGATGTTAGTATCTGGATACCATGCAGATATATTAACACATTATCTAAGCATCCCCAATAGTGTTCTATTGCTATAATGAGCAAAGAGTGCAATGTTAGTTACTTATCTGGAACAGTTTGCTGATCATTAACCCCAAATCTACCAGAACGAAAACTTCTCCACATCAAACTGCTTTAAACATTGCCCACATAACCATATTTTGATCATTTAGAACCTGCGTGTTTTGCATACCCTGCAAAACTGCGCCTAAAATCGGTTAGTTATACATAAAGCAAACCACTTCCCCCAAGAATTTTTGTTTGTTTGTTTGTTTTTACTTTCCCTTCAGGGGGGCCCTGCCCCCTCATTCCTGCCACACTGACTTCGGAAGATCTATTGTGAAACACTTCCCTGTCTTGAAACCTCTCCAAGAGCTACCAAAAAAAATGTACGTTCTTGTCACCTTTTTGTCATGCCTTTTCTTTGGTCAGTCCCCAAATCTTCCAACTCAGCTCCCACAAAGGATTGCTTCTTTTGATTGAAATCACATTTTGGCTCAATGTAAAGTAACTTCTAGTAGTAAAAGATGGTTGCTTTAGTCAGCTTTCTATTGCTATCACAAAGTACCCAACAGAAATAATGCAAAAGGAGGAAACATTTATTTTTGGCTCATGGCTACAAGGTTTCAGTAGTCACTTGGCCTGGCTGGATAAAGCAGAATGTCACAGCAGGAAGCATATGACAAAAGAAACTACTCACCTACTGGCAGACAGAAAGCAAAAGAAAGAGAAGGACCAGTGTGTTGGTCACTTTTCTCTCATTGCTGGGACAAATACCTGACACTCAAAATTAAGGAAGGAAAGGTTTATTTAGTTCACAGTTTGTGGAGGTTTCAGTCCATAATCAACTGGTTCTAAGGCAGGGTGGCATGGCACAGGGGCAACTGATCAAGGCAGCAGAAAACAGAATAAGCAACAAGAGCAAAAAGGGAGGAGCGTGAGAGCAAGACTCTTTCCTTCCCTTATACTGTAGGTGGGCCACACCCACCCCAGGGCCGGTGTAGCACTCACATCCAGAATCCCAGTGTTGGACTATGAATTAATCACAAACTCTAGAAGCCTGCCCCCATGACTGCGTGAGGCTTTGGGGGGACATCCAGACTCAAACTGTAACAGCCAGGGTCAGTATACCCACTTCGAGATCATGCTCCTTGTGACCTGACTTTGGTCCACTAGGCTTCATTTCCTAAAGACTCCTCTACCTCTGAACACTTCCACAGGGGCCCACTGAGCCGGAGGCTCGGGTGCACCCTGGAGACCAGATTACAATGGCGGTCAATGCAAGCAAGTGGTGAGCTCCCTGTCTTTATGGCCAGTCATGTTTCAGCATGCAGCCGCATCTTAAAGACTATCTGAATAAGAAGCTGAAACAGGATAAATGCTTTCATCAGGAAGACTATTGACATAGCTCTCATTCTGAGTTTCGAATTCTATAAAAACATTCTATGGCCAAGGTGCTATAAATAATGCTAAATTGCTTAAGTAAAATATAGTGGTGATTTCTAATAATTTTGTTAGAAAATAATTAGAAATAGGATTCTTACAAAAATAGATAAAACTATATTTGGTAGGCCAAAAAATACTGTTGGCCTATAAAAATAAACAAATAATCAACCACAAATATCAGTCAAACAATTTTTTTCTTATTTAAGAGGATGAGTTGATAAAATTTGAAGCTAGGAACAGAAATAAAAATGATCATTATGATTACTTTTCAATATGACAGCTATTAAACATTTGCTGCACATTTTAAAGGCAAATAACAGGATGAACGAAGTATTCAGTTATTTACATCGAACAGGTACATCATGTCTTAAAAATGGAGGCTAGCTCACCGTCAGAGTTGAGGCCACGTATTCAAATATTTCATAAGTAAAATCACTTGCATGTTGAATTAAAATGTTTTACCACATAAACAGAGTGAGAATTGGTAAATGAGCACTTCAATATTACTTTAACCTGTCTGCAGCAAACAGTTCTGGGGCTTAGCACTGGTGGTGAAGACCCTCCTCCTGTGCCGCAGCGAGAGAAGGCAAACATAAATGTGAGCAGATGGCAGACATTCACAGCTCCACATTTTACACTTATTTTTAAACTGTGGTCCCGACTTTTATTATTAAACCAACCAGTAGTGGAAATCTTCAGTAATTTAAAAGACCTCAATTCATGCTACATTCAATAGTTTTAACTAAGCTAACTCAATCTGCCTTACAAAACTTAAGTGGAGGAAATAACATTTGTAACACACTTTTTAAATACCAAGCTCTGTATAAATGTTAAATACTAACCTTAATTACTACAAAAAATACCTAATGAAAGACTGGATTTTCTTGGAGAACAAAGTTCTCAACAGCAGAAATCTATTTCCTGTAAATTACAGTTTTGGTCATTACCACTCTTGTAGAATTTTAACAAGATTTTTCAGCTACAGAAGTAAGTGGTATAATCACATCAACACTGTAACACTAAGGATGCCAAGAAATTAAAGCAAACTTTCAGAGAATTAGCTTAGAAATAAACACTTCGGATAGTCTTTTATCTTCTTTCTAGTACTTTATGTCATCTCTTTTATATTTTTATGTATTTCTCCAGAGTATTCATTTAACTCTGTAATATACGTATAATGATCATGTTCAATACTAAGACACTTTGGAAAGAATTAGGCAAATAACGTATAGAATAAGCTATTCAATGCATATTCTGATTCCATAAATTCCTAAAACATGGGTCTGGTGCATCAGATATCAGTAAATGAAGTTCATTGGTTTGTAACACACTGTGAAATTACTGTCATCTTTCTCCTCTTAGAAATGGGAGACATCTCTACAATCTGTGCCTTTAATCTGGCGCAAGCACCACAAATGGAAGGGTGGGTTTATGAAGATGTGTGATTTGTGCCTTTGATATTCATATGAGCTCCGATGGTTGAAAGACAGAAGCAACCAATCAGCAAGGCCACATAAACCTTTTATTCTTAATACTATAAACTTATTAAATGTTTACATAAGCATATTAAAAGTTTACGCTCTAAAAAATGACTGTCAGAATCGAGATACCACACTAAAGCAGGAATGAATGACAGGAAATACTGTGTGACTTTATGTGAAAACTTGTAATTGCTACCTATCAGAGCTCCTTTTCTATCTGAAACACTTTGAAAAGTGCTCTAATCAATTGTGGGACGCTGTTGAGTTTGCTGTGAAGCTGGCGGTATTAATTTTTCATTACCTAGAGTGATAGCTTTAATTTTACCCTATGTTTTTCACTGGAATAATACTCAAAATAGTTACTGATCAATCTGCCATGGGTATCAAACAGATAAAAAGCTGGACAAAGTACTAAAGCATGGTCCTAAAGGCCCCTGCAGATTCATTCCTCAATTAGTTGGGGAGCTTTTCTGCTGGTAGGCCTAGCACTGAAACAGGTAAAGCAAGTATCTGAGTGGTTCTGAGTAACAGCTATGTACCTCCTATTAATGTTAAACAAACAAGCAAGCAAACAAACAAACAAAAAAACCACAACTGTTTGTGTGGAAATACAGATGTACCAGGCTAGGGTATCATCCTTAAAAGAAAAAAGCCCCCAACTCTCCAAATAAAAACAGGGAACTTCAAATGCAAGGAGATAGTAGCTACTTCTTCTTTTGTATAATTTCTCCTTGTTTTATAAGATAACAATCGGTCCAATTTGGGGAGTTACACCCTGCACTGCCTGATTTTCCCCTATTACGATAATCTCAGGACAGGCATTTTCACCGTCAGCCCCCGCTCAGGACAGCTTCGTGTGAAAATTAAGCTGTTTCCTGCTGCTCTCACAACCCACTGGCCTCTGCCGAGGGTGTCACAAGACTGCCCAACCCTCTTTTCCTCCCTCTTAGTTGAAGACTTCTTAAAAAGGATCACACTTTCATGACAAATGTTACATATCCTACTTGCAGCAAAGACAACAAGTTTTAAACAGAATCCCAAGAATGTCCTTCCTATATAGGAGTGTTTTATTCTTAGGTTAGTAAGAACACAGGTGGAAAGCTGGCCCATCTCTGCAAACAAACACTGGCTCAGGTTTAACAAAACCTCCACCTCACCTGGGGCAAGCTGACTGTTTTATTATAGCATTTTGGTTGCATTTCCATTATAACCCTTGTAATATTTATTTTAAATCATTTATATAAAGTATGCTGGAAGTAATAGACAACCACATATTCGTTGAATGAATGAAGAAACTCAAATCCAGGAAATAAACAAGCTATGGTGAGTAAATGTATGTAAAAACATATATTTTTGTTTTATACAGGAAGTTGAGGAAAGAATGGTAGAAGAATTGTAGCAAAGATTGGAGGGGGCACGAACTAAGCAGTTCTCCAGCATTCAGATCTAATCCTGAGTCCTATCCAACTAAACTTCAGAAAATGTTTAAGAAATGAGAATGTATGGCTTCTTTCCTAAGACATCCCTCCCTGGAGAATGACCACGGAGAAAGCTTCTATTGCTAACCTTCCTTGCCATTCCCACTTTAAATTCTAGCACTAATCCTTCTAAAATTAGTATATAAATCGGCCAATGGGGTCAAGTCAAGAAAGTGGTGTTTTAGCTCTGCAAATACCATCTCCAATACTGTGCTCACATATAAAGGGCAGATTTGGGAAAAAAGGATAGTTATTCGGGGAAATTTTGACTGAACAAAATAAAAAATAGTAACAATGTATGTTAGCTTGAGATAAAGGTCCAAGAACCATTTTAATCCATTTCTTCAATAGCCCTCTTCTGACTATAGCACTGCCAACAAAACTGTATAATCATTGCTCTGTGCTATTTTAAAATACTGAATTTTATGAAAAAATATTAATTTGTGAATACTCACAGGACATGGTGACCAAGGAAAGACATTACCCTGTGCCCCACTGACTTCTAAATTATTGTCAACCAGATTTTTAAAAATCTATTTTAATTCATTTTTCATTAGCCAGACCTGGATAAAATTCATAGTTAAAAACAGAAATCCAGTCTCTTATCATCTTCTTATCACACCATGATTCAACTTTATCAACTTTTATTGCCACCAGGATCATCTTTGCAAGAATCAAACTACTTCCCTAACGCAGGCAAGACACATTGCATAGCATTATTTCATTAGCAGATTTTCCAAAGGAGGTTGGAAAGTACAATTTTCCTTTAATCTCATCAGAAAATGTCAGCAGCTTGACTCTCTGAGACACTGAGGTAGCTCAAATTTTATCGGCCAGTGGTGGCAAACCTATTGCTCACATGCTGCAGTGGGTGATTCGTATCACTGAAAGCTCAAAAAGGTTTGCCATTACTGTATATAGGCAGAATAATGCCACTCCCTAAAGATGTCTACTTCAAGAGACTTTGCAGATGTGACTAACTAGCTTAAGGTTTGGAAATAAGAGTTTAGCTTAGTTTGCCCACGTGAGGGCCATGTAATCATCAGCATCCTTTTAAAAGTCAAGCAGGAAGAACAGAGATAGGGAATGAGATGGAGCAAAACAAGTGGAGGCCAGATGATGCCAGGAAGCCCAGGAGCTGAGGAATATGGGCAGCCCCAGAGGCTAGGGAGGCTGGGGAACACACTTCCTTAGAACCTCCAGAAGGAACCAACCCTGCTCTCGCCCCTCTCTCACCTGACTTTATGACAATGCTGTGGATTTCAGAATCCTGACCTCCAAAAAGTATTCAATTTATGTTCAAGTCACGAACTGCGGGTCATCTGTTAAAGCAGCCATTGGAAACCAATATACTTCATAGCCAATTAGATTTGAGTTGCCAAAGGTGAAAAAATAAATATCAAGAGTTTATCTTGTTTTATTTTCTTTAGACTTCAAAATAGAATTTAACATTTTATAAATTAATCAGCTGCCTGACTAGAGTGAATCTTCAAAGTAATTTTCAGTCAGCCTGAAAAACAGATTATTGAAGCTTCTGCTTTTTTATATAGCACATTCTATTTTCCAAATTCCACAACTTGATGTTGCCTTCTGATAGGGGAAAATGTATAGCGAATTCAGGAAGAAGGGCCCTTTGGAAAACATTATATACTCATTATTTCTGCATTCCAGTAATCATCTGATTTTGGCTCTACCAGGGAAAGTAACTGTTCAGTTCCCATTTCCTTAGAAATGCACAAAACTAGGTAGGGCCAGTGCATTACCCTTTCCATTCCATTAATTTTAGACACCAATGTATAATTTGTAGCTTCTCGTGCAATTAATATTGTGACCTGTTTAGATAAAACTGATACTTATTGATGAGAATATAAATTTGTATTTTACCAGAATTTGCACAAAATATGAGTACAAAATGGTCCTTTTTAAAAGTACCACTTCTGAAACATATTTATACTAAGAATATAAATAGCCTTTAGTGTCTATTTCTATTGTCTGCATTCTTTTGTCTGTTAGACATAACACAATATTCAGAAAGGCAATACATGCCTCTGAGCCAACATTTTGAGGAGTTGGCTTGAAAACTGTCCATTCACTTGAAATGTGAACACAACATAACCTACCTATCATGCACCACAGTTCTGAAGAAAAAGTCAGTCATAGAATAGAATTAATTCAGGAAAAAAATTCCAAAATAATAGAATAACTCAGGGAACAAAATACTTTCTGGTAAGTTTCAAGCAATCATGCACACAGCACTCTAAATGAAAGCCAAGCAGTACAGAAGCAGAAGAGTACCTACATACACCAAAACAGGAACCAAAATCCTCCATTAGACATTTGTACCAAAGACCATAGCTTTGTAGAGGCCACAGAAAGGTTGAGTGCTGATAGATGATGGTGGAGAAGCACGGTGGTGTGGAACAGGGACGAAGCTTCTCACACAGGCACTTTCTTTAATAAACTACATAGTTGTTATCAGATGACTGAGCTTGCCTATTCTTCAGCTTTTTCATTTGCAAAGTGAAAACTGTACTATGTGATCACCAAAATCATCTTCAATTTCAAAATTCTTTAACTCTTCTGAGAAGTCCAAACACTAGATAACGTAATGATAGCATTTATTATTATGCATTAGGCAATGTGGTAGATCCCTCAAAGCTGACCACAGCTCATTCACTGGAAACTGTGACTGCTACCTTAATAGTAAAAGAGACAGCAGGAATAACTAAGTCGATGACCTCAAAATAAAGACATTATCCTGGATTATCGGAGAGGGTTTAATCTAATCACAGAGGTCCTAAAAATGGAGAACTTTTTCTAACTCTGACCAGAGGGAGATAAGACCATAAAAGAAAGGTCAGAGACTTTGCTAACTTTAGAGATGCAGAATGGGAAGCAAAACAAAGATGGAGGTATCTAGGAACTAGAACAGATGAGGAAACATTCTCCCCTGCAGCCTCTTGAAGGAAGTGCAGTTCTGTTGACACCAACCCAGTGGAACCTATACCTAACACTTTTAACCTAGAGTTCCTTAAAATTATAAATTTGTACTGTTTTAATCACTAAACTTGCTGCAACACCAATAGATAACTAATACAAAGCACTCTGCTTGCTGCTTTCCAAATATCTCAGTTAATCCTCAATGAAATTCTGTAAAGTAGAAACTATAAATATTATTTTAGTGATGAGACCATTGGGACACACAGAAACTTTGCCAAATTGGGCCTAGCTTATAAAATAAGCAAGCCAGGATTTGAACTTGTGTACATCTGATTCCACGTCGTGTTTTGAAGCTGACCGCCCAGAACATCTATCTCACACCTGTTCCAGGTACACTGGAGAATACCAGAGAACACAATTCAGGTCTTTCACCAACTGTTGCAGTAGTTAGGTTCAAGTTCAGTATCTCAAAATTCTGACATATTTTCTTCATTTTGCAGGAATTTTTCACAGGAAACAAAATGAGAATGAATTCAACCTTTCCTTCATAAACACAACTAATACACTTTTTATAAATTGCTTTTTGATTTCATCTCTTCCTTACATGTACTGTGTGAACAATAGAGAATACCTCAGAAACCAGAGTGAAGAGGTCTATGAAGAACATGTAGTCCTGGAGAGAATCAAGGTAAATACGTACCTAATGATGCTTACAAAACAGAATGTTTTCTTCTATGTTTGATTCTGTCTTCTTAAAATACTTTAAAATTACCAATTCTTTCAGATACACAAAAAAGAGAAAATTTTGTTTATAATGGAAACTTACAATTTTGAGACACTAGTAATAATTCCTTTGCCCTTTTGTGAGGAAAAGGGTAATCTTCATTGTCAGGTGACTTATAATCTTTTTGCTGGTACACGCTTGTGTACGTAGGGTTTACATTCCTCGTATGGAGCTGGTACACGTACGCAACACCTCTTAATTCCTTTCTTCAGGCCCTTTACTTCCCTTTCTCCCTCTCCCTCCACCTCTTGATCCTCTTCCCATTTGAGGGAGATCTCTCTATTTTCTCTTATGTATCTTTTATTTTGCTCTTTATTTATAACTTGGGTTTCTTGTCTAAAAGAAACCATGTGATATTTAAGCTTACGTGTCTGATTTATTTCAGTTAACATTATGGTATCAAGGTGCACATGTTTTCTACAAATGACTCAAGTTTATCCTTTTTATCGCCAAGTAGTACTCCATTGTGTGTAAATATCACATTGTCTTTATCCATTCACCTGGTGATGGATACACAGGCTGCTTCCAAGACTGAGCTGCTGTGAACTGCGCTGCGATAGACACGGCTGTGCATGGTGATTTCGTATGCCTGAAAATCAGGATATGTGAGATATTATCTCATTGCTTCATTTTCACAGCACAATACTTCTTTGTTCAAAATAATTATTCTAAGAGTATATGGTGAATAGGAACTTCACATACAGCTGTTTGGAACTTTTAAAAGTAAAATGGGGAAAGGGCAACTTCTGTTGTATAGGACATTTGTAAGTTGAGCCTTGCTAAGTATGTTTAGGAGTTGTCTTGGGTCAGCTCTGAGGCTGAGGATTAGATATGTCATATTGAAATTCCCTTTTCCTCATTACCTTTGGTGCCTTCTGCTCAATATGCTCAAGATGGAGAATACACTGCTCCAAGGATTATGAATCGATGCTGTTTTAGAGACCCTAACACTTGTGCCTTTTCTCATATAAATATCTTGTTGCCCAATGTTCTGGTATTGCTACAATGGATTATGACACCTATACCTCATTTGAGGGCTTTCTAGTATAAGTTCTAGAGACTAAAATTTTACTTTGCTTTCCCTACCTGTAAAATAAGAAAAGTATTTATTAAGATACCTTGTTGCCTGATTTCACAAGAGATAAAAGTACTACAAAGACTTTGGTATCTTTTGTTCCTTGATGGATGTCAGAAATCTTGGAGAAAACTACAGTGTACAGTAAGATGGGTCAGTGAAGGCCTCCATCAGAGACAGGCTTAGTAGGCCTCCCACTGGTCAACCAGTAGGAGGGTCCTTTTGTCTGTTTGCAGAAGTTTCCTGACAGCCCCAAAGAGGAAAAGATTAGATGGCAACTAAAGACACATGGAATCTGTCCTTAGTTACTTGGCAAGTGGACAACTATAGTCTAAATATTCATTTCCCCTCAACTTCATGCATTTAAATTCTTAGCCACCAAAGAGATAGTATTAGGAGTTGGAACTCCCAGGATGTGATCAGGTCATAAGGCCTGAGTCCTCCAAAATGTGAAATGTTCATTTAAGAAAGAGAATCCAATGAGTTTCCTTGCCTCTTCTACCATGAGGACAGAGCAAGAAGTCACAGTCTGTTAACCAGAAAGTGGGTTTTGACCAGAATTTTCTGGCACCTTAATCTAGGACTTGTAGCTTCCAGAATTGTGAGACAGCTTCTATTGCTTATATCAAGTCTATTTGATTTTGTCAAAGTAGCCTGAGCTGATTTTTACACGGATACTGGCTTCCGCCTCAAAACAAAGCCAAATATAGCATGTCATTTGTTTTAGAAAATTAGCTATATTACTTGAATATATCACCTATGAGTATAACCAACATTTCTATGTTCAGTGATGGAGCAAATGTATCATATTTAGACATTTATTTTTTAATATAAAGAATTTGGGAAGTTTTATTCATGGGTGACTTAAACCATAAGTACCTGAAGGTTGATATTCCAAACACTTTTAAATGAATCAAGGTAAATGCATTTATGAAATGTCTTATATATCATGGTAACTATATTTAACATGTTGTATAGTTAAAAATTGCAAAGAAATTACATTTTAAGAGTTCCACAAAAAAAGACATGTATGTGAGATAACATATGTTAATTAGCTAGATTTAGATATTCCACAATGTACAAATATATCGGAACATCACTCATACCATAAACATAAAATCAAAATAATTAGTTCTTAGTATGATCATCAGTCTCAAACAAAACCATAAAAATATTGCCAGAGAACTATTCATGTCCTTATATTTTGAGACCTATTTGAATTTATTGCTACACAGTATGAAGAGTGTTTCTAGCTGACAGAATCTTTAAAGCAGTGAATCCTGAGGAATTTCTTTTTGGAAACATTAAGCCACAGATTGAAAAAGTATTATCAATCACAAGTAGGATAAAAACAAAGAAACTTACAACTATACATACAATTCTTGAAAAATAAATACAAAGACAAAAATCCAATGATGTAAATGACAATAGCAAGCAAAAAAAAAAAAAAGCAGCAAAAGAATAAGAACAGCAACAACCAAAAAGTCAGAGAAAAAAACATTATCGAAAGATCCACACTGCAAGTCTGACAGGTGACTTTTTATCAGAGAGGATGGGAGCCAGAAGACAATGTAATGAGATCTCAGAATCTTCAAAGTGTTGCCTTAGCAATAATTTATCACTCATAAATTAATTTGAAATACACACATTTTCAGATAAGCAAAGACAAAAATTGTTGGCCTCAGAGCAGCACTAAAGAAAATATTAATAGATATTCTTTGTGCAGAGTAAAAATGTTTTCAAATAGTAGTCTGAAGATAAAGGGAAACTATAAAAAATAGAAAGATTGAATATGTTAAAATATACTAAACATAAATTGGTAGAGAAGTTGTGCACTTTAGTGTCTGTGTGTTGCCTGGGAAGAGAATTTGTATTTGATTTTGACAAGTCAAAAATAGATGTCATAATTTTTAAGGAAATATGCAAAGTAATTGTAAAAGGATAAATAACTATGAAGCTAATAGAAAAAATGAAACAATATGAAATAATGAATGCAAAAGAAGAGAATCTGAGAGACAAAAGAACAAGTACATGTTTTTATGGAAGATCTAGCTGTACTGTAGTAAGAGTGCCCATTATAATTTCTGGGCCACCATATTAGCAACAGTGGAAGTTTCTATTTTATATTTTTTGGCATAAACAAACCAGTCATTTCCTTTTCCCCTTCATAAACCATTATTTATCCTGTGCTGTTTGCTTGAAACTTTAGCCTGACACCATTCTTAAAGGTCTGCGGTAGTCTTTCACAGAATTTATTCAATGCTCAGCACATTCTTAATCTGTACTTTGAAGAAATATGAGCAAATAAGAACCAAAAGACATGAAGGATCCATTTTTTCTGACATTGCCCCCTATAACTGGCTCCTCTATTCCTATCTGTCTACAATCACCTAACATTAAATGGAGTTCCTGGTAATTATTAACCTAAAATTGTTCTTAATTTTTTCCCATTGTAGCATGTTTCAAGACGCAAATTTACCATATCTTTCTAAAACTTACATTAGGCAGGGTAGAAGCCAGAAGACAACCTGTGAATAATTCATTTTATTCCTTGAGTACTAGCTCTCTAAGGTGGCATGCTCAATTGTTCACAAAGTTATTATTTCATCACTTTACTTTCATCATTAAGCCATGACATATTTATGCTACCTCTGATCATTTAAATTCTGAAGGAATAAACATTGGTACACATGTATCACTGTAATGTAATATCTTTAACTCTTTAGCGAAGATACCTAGAAAGGGAATGATAGGTCAAAAGGAATTTCTATTTTTAGTTGAGAAACTTTCACACTGATTTCCATAACTATTGTACCAGAGCAACACAATTCATAAGAGCTAAATTTTGAAAGATGCTTGTAGGTCCATCCACAGATGAATGGAAAGAAAATGTGATATTTACACATGATGGAATACTATTTGGCTATAAATAAGAATAAATTTCAGACATTTGTAGGAAAAGCAGGAACATCTGGAAGATATAAGTAAAATAAATCAGACCCACAAGGTCAATACTGCATCATATCTCTCATTTGAGTAAAAGAGTATAAACAAAGAACAAAATAAATAACTGACAGAAGAAAATAGGAAGATAGATCTTTTGTGAACAGGAAGGGGTTCAAGCAACTGAGGGAAAGGGGAGAGGAAATGCAAGTAAAAAGATCTAAGATGTGTCAGGTACATGTACCAAATACCCACAATGAATGCAAACATGTATGCTGTAAACATGAACTTATTACAACGACAACATCAACAACAATAATAACGAAAATGGGGAGAGAGCTTCTAGAGGTAGAGGCAGGGAGATGGATGTAAAGGGAAGGGGAATAAAAACAAGAATCAAGATGTTTTAGTTCCATGTACCTGCTCCCTAAGATGAATGTAAACTTATGTATTATTAAAATAAAACCTAAAAATTCTAAAGGACGCACTTTTTCAAAGGCTAGATGCTCGCCAGTAATGGTGCTCTATGTTTGCTGTCCATCTGAACTGCCCTGGGTCATTCACTGTCCATGCTCTGTTTTGTATTCCTGTTTATCCAGCTCAGTGGTCTTTCGCTTTCTTACTGTGGATTTTAATATCTGATAGTCTTTCTCTTTAATAACCCATAGAAATGTATTTTTCTAGCTAAACATCTTTCCAACTCTTACTCTAATAATGCTATTACTTTAAATGAAAAATAATTTAGTTTTGTTGTAAAACTTTTGGAGGACACAGAGAATCACTCCAAAGAAATAAAAGGCACCTGAATCCTATCATCTTGAGATTCACTTAGAATTCTTGGTGTATATTCTTGGGAGTGGAAAGTAATCCTTTCTGTGTTTCAGACGTTTACTCTCATTGTCTCTGGAATTCTTTCTTGCCTATGGTTATACACAAATAACAATTAGTACCTTTTTCTTTCCATGTTGTGTTGGATAATGGGTAAGCTCTTTTCCTCAAATAATACTGTAACTCACTCTCTGTTGCAAGACTCGCGATTTTGTACACATTATGGTTCTAATTCTTTCACAGAATCTCAAGGCTTCTGCTTAGGAGATGAACCTGTTGTGTCAGCCAAATAGGAAGTGTGCCAGAGATAAGTGGGTTTCCAGCTTTCTCTACCTAATGGTGCTTCATCTTCTAAGGTCTTCTAATAAGGAAAATGCTCACCAAGTCAGGAAAAGCATTACCTGATGTAAGGAAAATGAGACTTTGTTCAGATGACTAAAAAACTTCCTGTTTCCTACTCTGGGAGAGTGAAATTTAGGTCTTAGTCATACGGACACGAGTAAAGATGCTTTGGAAGCCCTCTTAATCAGTTCAGGTATTAAGTGTGTATGTCATTAGCCTCTAAGCCAACACTAATTATTCAGAATTTCCTAAAATTAAAATTCAAAGATTTTCAGAGGTAAAGGAAACGATGACTCTCTTGCTTCTCCATTTTGAGTTAATTAGAAAAGGAAGAGTAAGCATATGACTAAGGCCTGATAAGGTTCCTGACTCATTTGATTTTGTCTGACCCACTTAAAGTTATGTATAAAAACCTGTTTGACTTTATCTTTTATTATATGTATATGCTCCATAGATGACTGAATTTTTTGTATTTTTCAATTCAAGACCATTTATGATTGTTAGCTGTGATATGTCAACATGACCTGAGTTAGCACCACTCAGTAAATCAGTGAGCTCTGTGTATATCTGTAGAAGACTGACATGTAGGCAGGCAACATGTGGGTGGCACCAACCAAGAGGTTTGTTGCTGAGGCAGAATAAAAAGGAACAAAGGGTCTTGTCTTTTTCAGAGGGATTTCAGTCTTTGCCACTGCCTTTTGACACTGGTCCCCAGTTCCTATAACTTTCTAGCACACTCTCTCCAGCCTTCCCACCAGACTCCAGCTTTCTGACACAGACTCACACCAGTGACTCTGCAGTAAGCTTCTTTGCCTTTGACCTTAGATTGTTACTAGATTCTCCACCTCTCCAGAACACAGGTGGCCATTCTGGATTCTTCTGTCTCTGATCCGGCAGATAGCCACTGAGATTCTTCCACTTCTGATCCTGTAAGCCTACTTAATAAATCTCTTGTATAATCATACACATATTTTATGTACCATCTGTTCCTCTAGAGAACCCTAATACACCATCCATTTGATTTTTTTACTACTTTCCATTGCTCTGAAGTTTTTAATCTTAATTCCCTGAACATATCGACATAGTCACTTAAAGTCTTCCTCTGACTGAAATGTTTCTTTTTGACATATATTTCATAGAATGCAGATGTATTAATTTCCTGAGCATCTTCCAAAAATATACACATCCTACTTATGAGCTGTTTTGACGTCTGGAAATTAAAAGATACTTGTTTCAAACCAAGTCTCATACTGTATGTAACTCTGCAAAATATAACAGACTAACAAAAAACATTCATTGTTTGATGCTTTGGAGGGCAGCCAGCACAGCCAAGGACTTGTGAAGCCACAATCTTAAGTGGAGAAAACCTCAGTACGGTGAACACTCTATTCACCACAGATCTCTTTCCCGAAGACATTTGAATGTTTGGACTGGGGAGAAACAGTACAAACAAAGCACTAAGCTACTCTAGTGCATGTATAAAATTTGCACACCGTGGGAAACATAGTCTGGAGTTTGATGTATTGGGGACCATGAATTCACAATGGTTAATTTTGCATACTTCCCTAAGGGATAAATGGAGGTTTAGGATTTTCCATACTGTCCATTTAAGATTTCCTATTGACTCTTGGGATGGGCCAACCTTTCCCACCCACTAAGACTAAACTAAGACTACTAAAATGAAAAAGAACACTCCACAGCAAGAGCCTTCATAGCATAAGACCATTTCCGCCCTCTTGAGTCATCCCAGGATTATTTGTTGCCTGCAGTGTCATCGACCTCTGAATCTTCTGCTAGCCCCTCCTATCATTGAATATGCCCATTGCACTGTTCACCCCCAATAAATAGTGGCTGGTTTGGAGTACCTGGGTTTTTTCCCCTCCTGAGGCATTGACTTCTCAGCCCCCCATCATGCGTTACTAAATTTGTCTCTGTTTCTTATTTTGTCCTTCACTGTACCACTCATACAGGCAGTTGGGGATCTTGACCATGTCCTCAACACTAACAGAGGCAAAACATGAGTGATTAAGATATAAAAGCATTTTCCCATAAGTACGTTTGATTTGCACATGTATAAAGCAAAATAAAGCCAGTTAGCAACAAAATGGTAAACTATTACAATAAGTTGCACTTATTCTAAAAACATAAGGCTACCTTAAATTGAAAAAGCATTCCATGTAATTCACCATGTTAAAAGAATATAATATAAAAAGCATATGATCATCCTAGCAGTGCACCAAATGCAGGAAAAGCATTTGATAAAATTCCACCTTTTCATGACAAAAGTTAGCAAATGAGGGAGAGAGAGGAGCTTTGTCAATAGAGTGTGGTAAAGATTATCTACAAAAAAACTTGGGCAACATCATAAAATTAATGATAAAATGCGGAAGGCTTTGATGCTAAACTAGGAATAAGGATGTCTGTTATCTCTTCATCGTCACTCCTATTCAGTATTGTACTGGAAATGCTAACCATTACATTCAGGGAGAAAAACGAATTGAAAGTGTGACAAGAAAGGAAGAAATAAGCATGCTGTCATGCAGAGTGAGAAGACTGTATACATAGAAACCCTAAAAGAATAACAAACTATTAGAACTAATAATCAATTTTATTTTTTACTACTCACAAATAGCTAGAAAACAAAATTGTAAAAGTTATTAAAATAGCATGAAAACATTAAAAATTTATTTAAAGATCAGACAAAATATGTGCAGGACTTCACAGAAAAATTATAGCACTATAGAAAACAAGGCTAAAATAAATGGCAATGACTTGGAGTATATTATACGGTAAAGCAGTCATTTTTGCTATATTGATCTATAAATCAAATCAAAAATTGCAGCAGGGTTACTTATTGGTATAAATGAACAAGCTCAGTTTATGATTTATATAGAAATGCATAGTTCCAAGCATTATAAAAAGAATTTTGAAACGGACAAAACTGTCAAATTTACATAACATTACTAGAACTGTGATTATTGGTACAAGGTGAGAAAATAGACATACAAAACAACAGAATTCAGATTATTGACAAAGTTACCATAGAAAAACAGTGGGATCAACTGAATATATATAGAAATAAATGTATTTTATCCCTTCCTCATACTTACACAAATATCAATTCTAGAAGAATCAAAAATCTAATAAATGTCCTAAGATAACAGAAGAGAATATCTCTGAGTTTAGAGCATGCAAATATTTCTTAGTCATAACACAAGAATGGTAAGTATTAAGGGAAAGTCTGATAAGCTGGACATCATTATAATGAAAACCTTTTTCTCCAACAAAGATGCCATTAACAGACTATGTGACAAATTTCTATGTCAATAATAAAAACAAAATGTTTTTAAATCAAAAAACTTCAGTATGAACTTCAAAAATGAGGATGTTCATGTGACTAGTAAATACAAAAACAAAGGATCAGCCTCATTAGTTATCAGAGAACTATAAATTGAAACTAAAATGGCATAAAACTACATTTCAGACAGGTTAAAATCAAAATTAACAAGCATAGACAGCCAACTTTACAGATATTCCTTGTTTACTGACCTACCTGTTTAGCAGTTGTTGACTGAGGCATGCTGTTGGGACTTACAACTCATCTTTTTTGTATAGTTCTGTACATCTTGTTGATAGAGCTTTGATGTCTTTGTTGTATAGTACACTTTATTTATACAGTACTATAATTTTTGGTGAATGTACTATACAATAATATAATTTTTTGTTCTGTAATACCTTAGAGTGCTGCATACTCTATGCAAATAAAGGCAAAATCATCAAATTGTACTTTTCTTTGACTACTTCTTTGTTCTCAATACAGCAATGCATATGCTATATACAATTCCTTATTTAGTGAGCAATTAATTTAACAACCTAGTTTCTGGAATGGAACTTGGCCATTAAAAGAGGAATGTCTGTGTTGTCGCATGTATCTAGATGTCTCCCCGAAGCCTCATGAATCACAGGTGACAGCCTCTTTAATAAATGGTGCTGGAAAAACTGACTCTACATATGCTGAAGAATAAAACTAGACCCATGTCTATAGCCATACACTAAACCAAGTTCAAAATGGATCAAGGATCTAAATATTAAAACAGAAACACTAAATCTACTAGAAGAGTAGGTAAAAATCTTGAAGACATAGGTGTGGATAGAGTCCATGAACAAAACCCAGACTATATCAGAAATACTTAAAACAATCAACAACTTGGATTTCTCCTTATTAAAAAACTCTTGCATAGCAAAAGAAATCATCAACAAAGTGAAAAGACAACTCACAGAATAGGAAAAAATTTTAGCCAATAGTCTCTCAAAGGACTTCTATCTAAATATATAAAGAATTGAAAAAAATCAGACTCCCCTCAATTCAAAACTGGGCATCTGAGATGAATACACAGTTCTCAGATGAAGAAATACAAATAGTAAATAAATATATGAAAAAATATTCAGCATCACTTGTCATTCAAGAAACACAAATTAAAACAACACTGAGATTCCATCGCATCCCAGAAAGAACGGTTACCAACAAGAAATCAACCAATAACAAATACTTGAAGAGTTGTAGGGAAAAACGAACACTTTTCCACTGTTGGTATGAGTATAGACTGGTACAACCACTGTGGAAATCAATGTGGAGATTCCTCAAAAAACTGGGAGTAGAGTTCCAACTCTACCCAGCTATTCCGTTTTTCCCCAGAATAATTAAAAACATCATGCAACAGAGATACATATGCAATCATGTTTATAGCAACATAATTTGTAATAGTTAAATCTTGGAAACAACCCAAATGCCCATCAACTGAGGAATGGATTAAAAAGATTTTGTATTTTATACAATGCAGTACTACTCAGGCATAAAGTAGGAAAAACTTGAGGCTTTTATAAGTAAATGGATGTAACTCGAGACCATACTCATAAATAAAATAAATCAGACTCACATGTGCAAATATCATATTGTCTCCCTCGTGTGAGAAATTGAAAGAGTAAATAAGGTCTAAAATGTACAATGGATATTATGAAATGGGAAATTGTTCAAAAGGAAAAAGGAACTAGGATGGGTGAAAGGGGAAAGGACAGTAGTGAAACTGGAAAAAATCCAAGTCAGGTACACTATTAGTGTTTATTAGATCACTAAAAAGGAAAGTCTGTGGTAATATCAATTGGAGAAATTTTTATGGCCATATCTTGTACCCTGAGCAACTACTTTAAAGATAATGACATTGTGGTGGATTGATAACTGGTGGGCAACTTGTAATAGCAGCTGAACTAAATTAGTGTGGTTCTGAGCGTGGATGACCCACCTGAGGACTGTTGCCAAGATAAAAAAGGGAACTGGAGAGGAAGAATGTAGTGTTGTTGTTTGGGGCTGTTGGTTCTCCCATTGCTGTGGGTTCTGCTGGAGTCACTTGCTGAGCTTCTTTCCTGACCTGAACTGGGCAATTCTCATTGTAGGAGGAGCTCGGGACCTCATTGCTGAGAATGGGTGTGGTACTTTTTGGGGGAGCTCTGGTCCTTATTTTGAGCATCACTTCTTGGCCCCAGGGCAGAAGCCTGCTGGCACAGATCCTTCATCCCACTGGCCTAGACTTTCTAACTTCCACCGCTGACATTGGGTCCTTCCCAGTGCAGATCCATGAAACAGACTTTCATGAGTCATTGTCATGGGCTCTAGGTCTTCAGCTGGACTCATGCAGGACATTGCTGTGGGATCCAGGCCCTCGGCTGGATTGTGTAGGTCTTCAGCATGTGGACAGATTTCCTGCACTTCCCTTGTGTTTGACTCCTTGGGTGACCATGATAAATAGTACTAAAAATTATGTGTCCTGTACTGTCTTGTTCTCTTTGCAATTTCTGACTACAACAAACATGTAATATATTAACTGTTATTATTTTCCTATTATTTTGTTATGAAATTTTGTTTTACTTTCCTCCATAAAATTAAAAAAAGTATGAAAATGTTCATCCCTGCATTATTCATAGTAATCAGAAGTCCAAATGACCTTCATAAATAGATTAATTTCTGGTATATTCACCAAAAAAGAATACCTACACAAATGCAAATGAACTATTATTGTTATGTGCAAAATGAATACATCTCATGTTTTAAATTGTCAAGCAAAAGAAACCAGAAACAGAAGGGTGCACGCTGTACCACTCAAAAACATAATATTTCAAGATGAGAACGTTTGTCTGTGATGTTACAGAAGCAGCTAGACTGGCGGGAAGGCTGCTGACTGTGAGAAGTGTAAGGAAGACTTCAGGAGACCAGTGGGGTCTTACCTCGTGCTCTGGGAGGTCGTTTACCTACGTGCGCTCACTGTATAAAACCCATTAGCATCAAGCGAGATTTGTGCTGTATATGTCATTTTATCCTTTATATGTTATTACTTTTACAAGCTAAAAAATATTGTCAAAGTATTAGAGTAGCACTACAGAAAATTTCTCTATTTCTATTTGAGAAATGCTGCTATCTTCAGAAAACGTTTTGTACAAAAATATTAATACAGCAGAATCTTGCTTAATTGTGCATTACTTATTTTTTCCATTTGCATAATTTCAACACGATTTATAAAGTACAAAAATATACAGTTAATGGTATCATGTAGGATGCTTTTAGGTGTATCAGAAAGCCCTTAGTCAACAGAATCAGATCAATAAGAATTTTATTAGCTTACAAAGGAATTCAAGATGTTGGTGACTCCAAGGTTGCTTAATGCCTTTGCACCATCTCGGAGGCCCCGAATGTGTGTCATCTTACTGCCTGACCACCTTTATGGATCCGTTTTGTTGTAAATCTTGTGACGGCAATAACACGATGTCTGTGACAGTTCCCAGCATCATATCCTCACAGTAGAATCCATGAGCAGAAAAGGAAACCTTTTCAATTGTAGAACAAACAAAACATTTCTCTGAATCCCTCAGCACTTTCCCTCATGTCTCCTTAGTTACAGTTGTATAACATGCCCTAGTTTAAACCGATTACAAGCAGAAGAAATAAGAGATGGCATCAAATTATATAAAATCTGGCAGAATCTTACCCTGAGGCACTGAAAAGTAGATCTCTGCATAGAATTAGAATTCTGATGGCGAGGAAGAACAGAGAGATGGCTGTTGGGATGGCAACCCAAAGCTTGAGTAATAGCCAATTGAATCATAATAAAGAAAGAACAGTATCAATAGTCTTTGGTATCATTCAAAATATTTATAAAGCTATTAATTTTTAAATGTTCTTTTTTTTCATAGCTAAGCTGTTTGGTTTAGTTTTTAGCACTTGAAAAATATATACAGTGGCTCAAACACTCAGTCTTCATAGACCTCCACTGAGATCAAAGATTTCATTCATGCATACAAAATTAGTTTACAATTTTTTTTGCAATTTCATCTTAATAACCTGTTTTACCCTATTACTATAGCCCCAACCACTGAAAACATTTACAATAATTTACACAGAAATATCTTCAAAGTACTTAAGAATAGTGATTCTTCTTTAAAACATTTCCAGATGGCCTGCCTATACAACATATGTAGAGGTGTTATACACTATAGCACAAGGTTCACTGATGGAATGTGACTTTCTAAGGAAAATGCATATTTGGCCAGAGCTAGCAATACTGTCTGAAAATTCATAGATACTAGTCACAGATACATAGTAACCACATCCAAAGCTGAAGTAGAATGTGGAAAAGAGTATTTTAAAAGATAATATAAAAATGGTCAAGTATACAAACTTGACCCACATAAAGTTATCCTAATGTTCTTCCAGATGGGAGGAAGAAAGAGACACCAGCTGTAAGCTTGGTTACCACTCCAAAATGGCCATTACTGGTTTAAACCTCAAAGGTCAAGATGGGTCTCAGAAGTCAAGCTAGATCATCATTTGTGCTTAAAACTGATATCACCGGGTATGTGTGTCCAACATAAGCACTGTCTACCAGCGTCTGTTGAGAGGTTTTTTCCTGTGGTCTTCAGGTACATAGGTTTGTCAAACTTCACGCTCTTCCTCCACAACAAGTCACCACCTATTGCTGCCATCACTAAGAGTAGGAGAGGAAGTGGGGCCCAGGCAAAAGTCCCTTTTGGGGGAACTCTGACCTCTCTGGTACTGTAGTTACATTGGTTCTTTGGCACTGTTGCCCACTTTCCTCTAGATAGGAGCCACCGGGACAGGAGCAAGTACACTTTGGAGAAAGTTCATTAATCTGGGGTGCTGGCAGGCACAGGTATTCACATCCTCCATCCTCCATGGCTTCTTCACACCGGTTTTCACCTGATGGGTGGACAATTTCACGATAGACGATGATGTCTTGGGCATCATTAAAGTTGTTAACTATAGAAGCCAACTCTGATCCAGTGAATTCACTGGCACCATAACTGCTTCATTATTCCAATGTATCCAGTACATCCGATCTTCAAATATTATTAGTACAAAAATGTGAGCTAGAAACTCCAGAGACTTTAGTACGATACTACAATCTTGGTCATTCAAATTCATACTACAAAATGTTCTTTCTAGTACTATTATCTATGTGTTTTTCAGAAATTACATAGAATCAAAACAGTGAAAATTCAAGTAAAGATATTCGTTTACCCATATTATCCTATTTTTATGATCAGCAATGAACTAAACAGAAGGATTCACTTTTTACTTTTTAAATATTTGGCAGTTTAATGAGTAAATACATATACAGCTCCATCATTCACACTTTCTATAATAATAGTTCTGTGATATCATTCATTTTTACACTGGATAACAGTGGAGTTATTTTCCATTTAGTGCTGTGTACATGCACTAGTATTTTCATCAATTAAAATTTAAAGAACTTTTTTCATTTTCCCAGTAAGTCCTTTAGGTGCTACTATTATTCCTCTTTTTTTTTTTCTCTTAACAAAGATGGAACAGAATCACAGAAAGTATCTTTAATTTCCCAAGTTCACACAGCTAGTAAATGATGGAATCAGTTAGTCATATTTGGGATCAGCAAGTTTTAAAGATTAACAGGCTATACAATATAATAAAGTAATTCCTGGTACAGTTCACCAGAAAGTTAAAATGCAATAATATGTTCTCAGAGAAGCAATGAATCTACAACCAAAATATTGGGCAGCCATGAATTACTAGCAAAATGATAATATTGTTTCACGAATTCCAAGAGAAACACAAAACTATAAAAATAGCTGTTACTTCTAGTTATGCAACACCCATGGCAAGAAGAGGAAGAAATTATCCAAAGAAAAAGTTTGGGTTACTGGACAAAATACCAACCAAGTAAACTAAGGTATTAAAAAGGAAAATTCTTAAGGTCTGTAAAGTAGTAACATAAGAACTTTCCTTTAACATAAAAGCCATGAAGTATTATACTTACTATGTTGATATACTTTAGTTCAGATTCACAGATAAAATTTAAAAATCAACAAGTTATTTATAAAAACAATATTCCATCCTTTATAACATTAACAAAAGGAAATTTTATTGTATCTCTCATAGTAGGAGACATTTCTATTGTTATACAAAAAGCTATTAGCAACTAATAAAATATTAATAGTAAGAATGTAGCTGCATCTTTGGCATCTGACCAAATATAAACCATTAGCAAATCATGTATTTATGCCAAACAAAATCCAAGGATGGCACTCGTTTTTCTTCCCCTATTCATTATAAACTCCAAGTTTGTGTAGAATTGCTCTGGAAAGGTTATAAAAATCACAAAAATTTGTAGAGCATATTTATATCCTGAATAAGTAAATTATTTGTAATATTTGGGTCAAAATTCTCTCTAAAAATAAATGTGGAGAAACATTATTCAAAAAACTTTTTAAAAATTGCATTGACCTTTCTATCTAGCAGGTTATTTGCCAGGAGATCTTTCTGTCCTGACCTTTCTTTAACATTGCATTGATTCCTGGCCCTTCTCTGATTTTCACATTAGCAATAAGGATACATCTGAAAGGACTTCAACTTTTTAGAACAAATTTTGAAAAAAAATTAACATTGAAATATCAAATAGACGAATGCAGTAAACTGAGTCAAAAATCTTCTTATTCTCACAAGGATTTTATAGGTAGTAGAGATAGTAGTATTTATTGATACTACTGTTTAAGGAGAACTAGGTCACACAGAAATTGAATGCCTGAGGTTACCCAGCCATTCAGTAACAATCATAACTTGAATCCAGTTCTCAAGTTTGTCTCACTCTCAAACCTTGGTTCCTTCATGTATCATACTTTCTAGCTCTGTTTGTACAACATGAAAGAAAGTAGGTTAGTATTTAAAACAGAAACTAATGTATCACAAACAGTTCTTGTGTTCTCTAGGCTCCTCATGTCAATTCTGTTTTCACATGCACTGAAGCTTAACAATAACAGGAGATTGAGCAAAGAGGGGTAAGGCATTAGAAGACAATTATCAACCTAAAACTGATAATTATAGAATTTAAGGGAATGATAGTAATAGAATGAGCTGGCAGTGTATTCCATTTTGGGTTATTATTCTAGTAATTGTTTCAAATTCTACTCATAATACTCTTTAAATTCATAAAAATGTTTTGCTAGCTCCACAATGCTCTGTCGTTTTGTTGCTGTATGGTAGAATTAAAATAAATATACCTTTACTTATCATTTTATACAAGTTGCCGACTGTCCTTTCAATAATTCCATTTTAGCTTTTTGAAAAATTAAATGCTCCTTGATTTTTAGTATGAAAACAGTCTCCTTCTAACATTTGGTAGATAGAAGTAGTGCTCTT
>RJWM01013224.1:0-54381 GCA_004363535.1 Dasyprocta punctata | reverse complement strand
ATAAATTCATCTATCTACGTGCTTAAATAGAAGCATTTTAGAGGCATCAATCCTCCAGGCAATGTCAGTTCCTGTTTCTTTCACGTCTCTGTGGCTGGGCAGTATGACAGGGACCTCATCCTAGAAATATTAGCACAACATCAAGTCAATAAATCAGAGAAAAGGAAGTACTTGTTGAGAAGTGTGATGTGGTGGCATGTACCTGTCATCTCAGCAGTCTGGGAGGTTGAGACAAAAGTTTGAGTCCAGCCAGGGCAATTTCATGATTTGGCAAAACCATCTCAAAATTTAAAAAAGGGGGTGCTTAGGATGTGTGAGGGTCCTGGTTTAAATCCCAAGTACATTTTTTTAAAAACAGTTTAGTTCAGGCAGACTGTTAAGCTTGCCAAATGGCAAACAGGGAGTTAAATCAAAGGGGAGCCATCTTGGGTTGATTCTGTACCCAGCAGACTCAGACTTGGGAACCAGGAATCTGGTGGCCAGCGTTGGGATATCCTGTCCTGAGTCACCTTATTTGGGAGGTGCTATGGTGAGAACTGCAGGCCAAGTCGGTGAGACTGAAGACAGCGCAAGCAGAGGAAAGCGGGCCATGCCTTGCATGGCTACCGCTGTCTTTTCAGGAGTTTCTGGATGTATATGTATGACTTGGGGGATCGTTGTAAGCAGGAGAGATGAATTATTTCATTGGCTGAAAATAGAAAAAGAAATAGATAGAACACTTAATTCCAGTGTTTGAAAATGTTACTTTTTGAGAAAAAAAAAATAACAGCTTCTCTACTACTACTGAGGAATAGTTAAGTCATTTATAATTGCTGTGGTTTGGCCTTAATTGATTCTAAACCAACTTTATTGATTTGAAATGAACTTCCCTTGCACCTGAGTCAGTGCCCAGCCGTACTTGGAGTTGGTCCAAATCAGGGCTCCTTTGCATAGCTTGGCCCATTAAAGACTTATCAATATAGGTCTTCTCAAACAATGATGGCCCATGATTAATTATATTGACCCCCCTCTCTTATGCTTCCAAGCAATTCCCTTCTAAGGTTGACCTCTTCTGGTTTGGCCTCCATTGTTGTAAAGAGATAATATAACCCCCAGTACTCTTTACTGTACAGTTATTCTCTGTAGCCACTGTCTTTCCCTCCTCTGCTTAGCCAGGATCTTTACTTTGTTTGTCTCTTTGGCCTACTGAAATAAGTTTAGCAAAAATATTAAAGAAGAAGAGCTCACGGTCCCACCATTGTCTTTAAGGACACACTCCAGTGACCTAAGAACTCCCAACCAGGCTTCATCTCTCAAAGCTTCTACTACCTCTGTTTAGCACCAACAGAGTCCTCCAGGCAGGAGTGGATAGAGTGAGCCACTAGTTAAGGGAAACACAGGGGCAGACAGAAAATCATAGCATGAACAGTCCAATGATATTGAATCGTAAGGTGCAAAGAGGGAGGGACCTTTGATAAACAAAGAATCTTGGATTTTATTCTATAAAAGCTTAGAAAATCATTGAAAGGTTAACAGGGAGTGATGAGCTTTGAATATTAGAGAGAAGATGGTAAACAGACTGGAAGAAGGAAGATAATTGCTATGGTTTACATAAGCATTGCCCAAAGACCCATGTGTTAGGGCCTTGGTCTTCAGCCCTTGGCACTTTGGGGAGGTGGTAGAAACTTTCAGAGATGGAGTCTGGTGGGAAGTCTTAGGTCATTGGGATGTGCCCTTGAAGAGGGTTGTGGGACTCTGGTCTCTTCCTTTCTCCCCCCGCCCCCACTAAGGCATGAGATGAACACACTTCCTCTGCCTTGATGTATTGTGTTGTCACAAGCCAAAAGCAACAGGGCCAATCAGTCATAGACTGAAACTTCCAAAACTGTGTCCCAAAATAAGCCTTTCTTCTTTGTAAGTTGATTTATCTTCAGTATTTGTTATACTAATGGAAAGCTAGCAAAGTAACATTCATTGAATGCCTATTCTATGTGAGGTATTCTAGATGCTTAATCCACATTATTTCTGTTAGTTTTTACCAGAACCCATTTTATAAATGGAGACATTTAGTTTCTGAAATTCCTCTGAGACAATGTCAGCAAATATGTGGTGGGTACATATGCCTCTCCCTAGTGTAGACAGCCTCACAAGGCCATGGGAACTAGGACACTATGGGCTGGGTGTTTGCAGACTGTCTTTGGGGCAGCCTCCCTTTCCCTGAGGCCTAACTGCACCCCACATTATATTAGACCAGCACTGGGATTAATTGGTTGGCGTACTAGCATTCAGTAGGAGTTTTCTATTGCCATTTCATTAATAACCATAAATTTAGCCATCTAAAAAGCCTATTTATTAGTTCACATATAGTAGAGCTGAGTTCTCAGAGCTTCAAAAGCCAAACTTCAAGCATTGAATGAGCCGTGTCTTCATCTCCAGAATCTAAAGAAGAATCCATTTTCAAGCTCATTGAGTCATTGACAGAACCCACTTTCTTGGGGTTGTAGGACAAAGTCAGGGACCACACTCAGCAGCTGTCCACATGCCTTGCTGTGTGATCCTCTTCACCTTCAAGCTGTCATGTGTGTGTTGCCTCTTTTGTGTGCTTTGAGGCTCTGACTTTCTCTTATGCTTTCAGCTGCAGAAAATGCTCTTTTTTTTTTTAATTTTTAATTTTTTTTTTTTTTTTTTTTTGCGGCACCGGGGTTTGAACTCACAACCCTGGCAGGCACTTAAGGCACTGAGCCAAACTCCCGGCCCTGGTTTTTTGAGGCAGGGTCGCATTATGTAGCTCAGGCTGGCTTTGCGCTCGCGTTGTAGCCCAAGCCGGCCTCGAACTCACAACGCTCCTCCTACCTCAGCCTCCCGAGTGCTGGGATTAAAGGCGTGCGCCACCACGCCCGGCTCAGAAAATGCTCTTTTAAAGGGATCATGTGATTAGGCAAACCTACCCAATTATCCCCGTTTCTTAAAATCTATGCCACAGAACATAATCTAATTATAGCTGTAACAACTCTCCTAGTCAGTCTAGTGCCTTATGTGGGTTGTATCCACTAGGGGGCGCGGCTCTTGGACACCATTTTAGCATGCTGGCTACTACATACATTTTGGCCACATGTGTTCAGAATTGACCATTTCAGTTAAACATTTTCCTCCGTGAGTAGTCCAGGGTTTTGTTTCTATCTGCTGCCTAACACTTCACCAGAAGTCTTAGGGAAGGAGACTTGAGCAGATGTTGCATTTCATAAATATTTTAGAAAACACTTCATTCCATTTCTGCTTAAACCAGAAGACTGCAGACTAGGTGCTCTTTCCTTTCGGTGCACATAGCTTTTGCATCTTACTATTCAGGATGGGAAATAAAGACGGTCTCAGTTACCAACGTACCTGGCCCAAAGCTACTGCCACTGAGTCGAAGCAAACTTTCTGTTGTGTTCACATTAATGAAAAATCTGGATTCTGCTACTGATTAAAATGCTATAGCTTGTCAACTATTTTTTTTGTGAATGTTGAGCTTTATAAGTTATAAATATTTATATATATTTTCAATTCACAAACTTTCTTCAGTTGTATGGAATTTTTAAAAACAATATCAAAAACTAAAGGTGACAGAGAAGCCATTATCTGGCTGTTGCTCCAGTTGGAGATTGAAAGTAGAGAGAAGACATGATTGTATGTGACTGTGCTGCCTGGGTAGACAAATGCCGGAGGGAAGTGGGTGACTTCAGGTGTGTGCTGGTTGGCACCCTCCCAATTAGCTGGAAGGAGTTGTTGCCTTTGTTGGATGACCCCAAGAGGAAAGCAGATAAGGAGGAAGAAGAGTGCTGAAGAAATGAATTTAACATGAGTGCCAGCTCGGTATCAGTGTCAGAAAATTGAGAAGCCAACAGACATAACTGTCTTTCCTACTTTAGGTTTTGCACTTTTCCTTGGGGGATTTCGTAGGAAAGGTGATAAACTTGAGCCTTAGCATATAGCTCATAAAATTTCAGAGGCTCTACAGTTCATTCGTTAGGCTGTTTGTGATAACTTGCAAAAGCAGTTTGAATACTGTTTGGGTGAGTAATTTTATGATAGATTTAAAAATAGCTATGATTGCATTTTACATGGGTGGTGGCTGCAGCAGCAGGCACTGGTCATAACTTCCCTGATTAAAATGAGTGGAAATAGGGTTTTCAGTTTTTGGAGTTTTATATTTGAAAAAACTTTCAGGGAGAGGATGGTGTTCATAAGCCAAGGAACCAGCACAGTAGTTTTCAGAGGCCAAGAGAAGATTGGTGTTTCTTTAGTGCTTGCCACAAATTCAGTACTATATGTACGATTTTTAAATTCCAACAGTGCTTGCTCTTCTGATGTTACAAAAGAAGATGCAGGTGAAGAAAAGATAATGACTGTCTCAGAGTTGCCGTGTGTGTAGTGCTGTGGGAGAATCTACTACAGGGCTTGGTGACCACAGGACTCAGTGACCATAGTTCCCTTTCATCAGAGCCAACAGCCCGAGAGGCACAGCCTGAGCAAAGAAAGGCAGAACGCCTTTAGTTTTGTTTTGATTTATAAGTCCAGTAGTTTCCATGCTTTAAAAACTACTTATTTATATAACCCCAGGATTCCTCCAGCAAATGAAACATTCTCCACTAAACCATGATGCTTTAAACTGCTTGAAGAGCACCACCATCTGCTTTTTACTGGATTTTGCCAGTACAGTTTCAATTGAAATTAGTTTCTATTTATTATCAGAATTTTTTTTAATGCAAAGTGCTGTACACAGGTCCTAGAAATTCAGGGGTTTGGACCAGGGCTGTGAGAATCAGGAACTTAAGTCCAGCATCCCCAGTTCTGATTGAAACTGATCAGAGTAATAAATATGGAAAAGAGAGGAGGCTTCATTTATGAACAGCTATTAAAATATTTTAATATTGAAAAAGCATATTTATACAGTCCTAGTTTGTCTAAAATTTAACCAACAAGAGAAAGGAGTGTGTTTGCTAGAAGACTGTATTTTGACTAAATTGTTTGGTCTTCAGTTACCTAGTGCAGTGGTTCTTAGTGGGGGATGGATTTTTCTCTAAAGAATGTTTGGCAGTGTCTGGAGATGGGTTTTGATGTTCATACTTTGAGGGTGGAAATGAAGATTGGGTTCCACTGGGCAGAGGCCAGGGATGCTGCTGAATATTTTGCAGTGTCCAGGATGGCACTCCCATGACCCCAGTGAAGTATGATCTGGTCCAAGATGTGGATGGAGCCCCTCCTGAGAGACTGTGGGCTAAATGGAAAGAGTCCTGCATTTGTGTTGAGAATGTCGGTATGCTGAAAGAGAAGAAAGGAAGATTACCATCCTAGGACCCTGAAGGAAGATAGGGAATTTCCTGTTTCCCAAGAGGGAGAGAAAATTGCTTTAAATCAAAGGAGAAATATTATTTTGATGTACAAGGTGACAAACCTCCTGAAGGCCAATATGTTATTCATTTCCTAAGCAGCTCTTCAATGTATCCCCCTTCAGGATTTCATAATCCCCAGAAGATGCTAAATATAAAGAGTTTTTTTAAAATTATTGTAAGAAATCTCACCTAAACAGTATAGACAGACTCCTGTGGGGTTGTTTGTGGTGCTGGCGATCGAACCGAGGACCTTGTGCATGGAAGGCAAAAGGTGTGTCACTGAGCCACACCCTGAAATATTTCCATGTATATGGGAAAAGAGTTTGAGGCTCAGTTGCAATGACCCGTTTCCACAATTTGACTCAGTTTCTCAAGATTTGAGCTTGATGTGCTGCCAAAATATGACTGAGTAAAGCAGCGTTTGACATGTAATAATCCATGAGTCCCTGGGGTGCCTCAAAATGACTAATTAAACAAATCTGTAACATAAAAAAGGCTATTTTAGAACACAAAACCCAAGCTTAAGAAATGGAGTACCTAACTGTCTTACTGCTCTGTTAATAAAAGCTGATCTCTAAGCCCTTGATCATTTCTATAATTTCTTATACCATGTTAATAACTTCAGTTGAATTTAAATTGAGTTCAAATCAGATGCTCTTATCTTTTAACAACTCCCATATTAAGCAGATAATTAAAATGCTCTAGTTTAAATGTCTTCCCCAAGGTACTAACTACTAAAAGAATCATGCAGTGACGAACCAGAGTTAGAGTGTGGAGTGTTCATGGATGATGACCCAAGCTTTTTAGTGCTTCAGATAGGGAGAAAGAACTTTTTACAGCTGCTCTAATTGATGTAAAAGAGGAATGGTACGGAATAAAACAGGAATGCTTTTAATTACTCAAAGGTCTTTTGATATATCATATTAGCCTTTGGTCTTTTAAATAACTAACCTCCATCAATATTTGACTTGTTTCTTGCCTTTGCAAATAGTGAAGAGAATTTCTCAAATCGAAAGGAAGCTTTAAGTCACTTACATGCCAGGAATTCAGAAGTCCTGGGCTGGGTGATGTTGGCTTTGATCTTCTGTGATTCTATGAATTTGAGACAGTTGGTGTAAGCATCCATGGTCTTCACTTCTTTTATTAGCCAGCTCTTTCTTAGAGTAGTTCTCTTATCTACAAGAGAACTGGATTAGTCCATTTTCTGTTGCTCTAATGGAATACTCAAACACTTGGAAATTTATAAAGAAAAAAAGTTTGTTTTGCTCATGGTTCTAGAAGCCCACAGTCATGGTGCTGCTGTTCACTTACCTTCTGACGAGGGCTTGGTGCTGCTCGGTGCATGACAGGAAAGCAGGCAGGCAAGCTGGTGCGGGCACAAGAGGAAAGGGTACTGTACTCCTGCAGTAGCTGCCCCCATTCCAGGGAGAACACCTCCAAACAGCATTTTAGTAAGGAATTAACTCTCCACCTGAGTTTTTGTGGGAACAAATCATATTGAAGCCATGCAGAAACTGAGGGAACATACCATAGAGAATGTGAGACTCACTGGTCTGTGAAGGACTGGCACACTTGCCCACAGTTGCAGAACGTCAGCTCTCTTCATTCAGACCCCGCTTTGCCTTTCACCTGTGTGTCTCTGGGCTGTAGATTTCATTTCCCTCATTCATCTGCACCCATTCCCCCTATTTCCAGAGAGCGAATAAGAAAAAGGACTCCCCTCTGCAACATATTAGGATAGTCTTGAGAAAGAGAAATGAAGGCTTTTCTGGAGTACCTAGGTGGATGGAGAGAGATTAAGAAAAAGGGAAGAAAGAATTCTCCCCTTGAATGTGATCGAGTTATGAGAAGTGTCAAAAGAAGTGAATTTAGAGGAATTATGAGACACTGTGATTCTACGATCATGAATCTGGCACTGGGAAAACTTCCCATTGGAACAGTAGGAACTCATGAGGACACGGCAGACTGTCAGTGTCAAAAATCACTAGTTGCAGAAGTTATCTGCCTCAGTTGTTAGTCTGGTGCAGTTAGGAGTATCTCGAGGGTATTTCCATGGAGCCTGCCTGGACAGGATCCCATAAAATATGGTGCAGTCTAGCATCGTGTGGGATTGTTGGAGATATGACTGCTGAGGAAAGAGAGTTGCTTCAGCTGATGCCCATAATGATAAGGCCTAACATTTATTAACAATGGTCAACATTTATTGATGGTGGCTAACATTTATTGATGATGGCTAACATTTGATAGTGACTAACATTTATTGATGATAGATAGCATTTACTGATGATGGATAACATTTATTTATTGAGTACTATTGATTCTTTACTGATGATGGCTAACATTTATTTATTGAGTACTAGGTGCTTTGCAAAGTGCTTTTTACACTTTTTTTTTCATTCTATTTTCAGATTAACCTAATGACAGAAGATGAATAAAACACTAATAAAAGATGCCTAGTTAATTTTTGTTTTATTTTAAAGAGATTAAAAGATAACAAGGCAAGACAAAACAGTAAAAACTATGTGGGGTTTCAAAGCAAGATGATAGGAAATTAACAATGGTCACTATATTGCATATTGCTATCTTCGAAATAATTGCTCAGATTACAAGATATGGGCATGCAAAACAGATCAAACAATATAAGCATTCACAGTTTCTTTCCATGAACTAATACAATTAGCAGTACAGTTATTTTAGCTGTCTTGTGTATATATGTATATTTTCCCCCTTTTTTCTTTTCTCTTTTTCCCTGTTCCAGTTGTTCTTTCATTTTGAGCAGTTTCTTTTCCTTTCACAATATCTATTGTACCTTTTGGATCTTACTTGCTTTTTCAGTTTCATACACAAGGGAGATAATACAATGTTTTCACATGCAAGTCTGATTTATTTCACTTATGAGTATGGTTTCTAGTTGCATTTATTTACCTATAAAAGCCTTGAATTTATCTTTATTTATAGCTGAGTAGTACTCCATTGTACAACAATGCCATATCTTTTTTAACCATTCCTCAGTTGATGGGCATTTGAGTTGTTTCCAAGATCTAGGTATTACAAATTGTGCTGCTATAAACATAGGCGCACATATATTGCTGTGGTATGATGGTTTTAATTCTTTGGAGAAAATACCCAGAAAGGAAATAGCTGGGTTGAATGGGACCTCTAAGCCTAGTTTTTTGAGGAATCTCCACAGTGATTTTCACAGTGATTGCTCCAGTCTACACTCCCACCAACAGTGGAGAAGGGGTCCTTTTTCCCCACAGCCCCTCCAGCATTTGTTATTGGTTGATTTCTTGTTCTTGGCCATTCTTTCTGGAGTGAAGTGGAATCTCAGTGTTGACTTAATTTGCATGATGTTGAGTTTTTCATATATTTATTTGTCATTCGTATTTCTTATCTGAGAAGAATGCATTCATCTCAGATGTCCGTTTCTGGATTGGGTCTTTGAATTTTGGGGTCTGATTTTTTTTTAATTCTTTATATGTTCTAGATAGAAGTCCTTTGTCTGAGGGACAGTTAGCTAAGATTTTTTTCCCAATTCATGGGTTTTCTTTTCACTCTGTTGATGATTTCTTTTGAAGTGCAAAAACTTTTTAATAAGATGAGATCCCAGTTGTTGAATGCTGACTATTCTATACACTTTAACTATGTAATAATTCTTTAATTCAAGAATTCTCTTATGCTCCACTGTTATCCCATTTTGAGATAAAGATTCGAGATACAGAGAGGTAAGCAATTTGATGAAAGTCAGACATCCAGTGGGAGGAAGAGCCAAGATTTGAACATAGGCAGTCTTAACTATTAACCTACCAAACTTGGTCAACTCCAGAGATTAATGCTTAGATGAGAGTAGTTAAGAATGCAAATATGTTAGGTAAATTGTACCTGTCTTGGGAAGAAAGGTACACACCCATGCCAAACCCATGAAATTTTGATAAACACCATTTTTATCTTTCTGTGTGTTGTTTTCAAGTGTTTTGAAACCACTGCACTACACTACAGATAATTCCCACCTTTTAAATAGCAGGTATGTCACCTTAGCCATGTCCATGGTGACTGATTCTTGGGAGCTGTTGTGAAAAGTGTAAATAGATAATCTGTGAGTTGAAGCATTGAGAAAAACTCCTGGGTATGAAAGGAAACAGTGGCCTGCTGGGGCAGATTTTCATTCAGCACTTTATTCACATGGACAGCAGATATTTCTTAAGTCTGACTTTATACACTGTAGCACAGGAAGTCACAGGCTGGAATCTTGGTTGCCTGGAATTTATGCTGCACCTCCTGAAGTGCAGGAGATATGGAGGCAAAGATACCCTGGGATCAGACAATGGAAGGATTCCAGGGCAGAAAGTAGATTTTGTATTTAATTCAGATGAGTGCATTGAGTCATTTATGTTTTAGGAAAAGTGAAAGAGGCTAAGGAGAATGATGAACAGAATCAGGGAGCTGGAGGAGGAGGGGAGCTGCTGCTCTTGTCTCAACAATAAGAATAGGGCACAGGGCAGACCTCGGTGCCAGAGCGGGGTGGGAACTTAGATTTGAAGTCCATAATGGAAACCTAAGCACACTGAGCTTAAGTAGGCTAAAACAAGGGAAAGGGAAGTTCAAGGATGATTCTGAGGCTTTATTTCTAAGTTTCTACAACAATGATTATATCAGTAGTGCAGAGCAAAGGAGGCAGGGGGCAGTATGCTGTTGAAAGAGGTGTTTGCTTTAGCTGCTTCCCCTTCCATGTGTCCTTCCCCAACCACTCCATCTAAGGTGGCTTTCCCCTCATCCAACTTGGAATTCCTTCTAACTCTGCCTCCCCCGCCCTGTGTTGTTTTTGCCCTTGTGTTGTTTTCATAGTCAATCACAGTTTGTGGTAATTTTATTTATCTGTGCACTTGTTTCTGGTCTGTCACTCCCACCGGAATGTAAGTCCTTGCCTAGTGCAGGACCTGGTACATGCAACCTATCAGCAGTCAGGTGTTAAGCAAAGGAATGAATTTAATGTGGGGCTAGAAATTTCACCAGATGGTTCCAATAAGCACATAAAAATGCAGGACTGATTCCTTGAAGATAGGGTGAGATTCTACATAACAGCTTGAGACCCTCCTCTAGTTGACAGTTGACACTGTGGGAACCAAGGGAAGAAGACCTGAAAGAAGAGGATATAAAAGATAAAACAAAACCATGAATCTGTATGAATGCCTTCTTCTGACAGCTGAGAAAAGAAAGAATATCCAGCAAATAAGAAGGAAAGCAGTAAGAGGCAGGAAGGGCCACTGAGCCTAAGACAATGGTGTTGTTTTGTTCAGAAGGGAAGATATACTCAGAAGCTCCAAGTCCTGGGAACTGTTTAAGAAAAATGAAAATATATTGTTTCAATAAGTGCAAGCAAACTTGTATTTGCAAACTAAAAGATCATTTGTACTCCTGAGGAGGAGGATTTTAGTAGACATGAGGCTATAATAAATTTGGAAGTGTGTGTGTGTGTTTGAGCTCACTTTTAGGCAGGAGTCAAAGGAGAGACTGAGAACCAACCCACATCCCTCCCGTGACTGCCATGTTACTCCTTGCAAAAGCTGAGTCTTCACAGTGCTCTCCCAGTCTTCCCCATGATTTCTCCCCATTGCCATTCAGACCTCCCTCCTATTCCCACTACCTCGCTCTGTGGCCACACTTTCCCCTTTGCCAGGCCCACTCCTGCCTGCCTTCCCCTCCTCCTCCTCCCTGATCACCTTGAGTCTTTGCTTCAGTGTCTCTTTCTTGGTGACCCCTTTTCTAAGCCACATCCCCTGCAACACACACATGCCATTCCTTTTCATGATATTTTGCACTGACATTTAGTGTAATGTACTTCTTCACCTTATTCCTTGCTTGTCTGTTCCCACTCACTAGAACATTAGCTCCAGGAAAATATGACAGAGGCTTTGAGCAGAGTCTTGGGAACTACTATTCTATTAAAAATTTAATGAGTACAGTCAAGCCAAATTAAATTGCTTTGAATATTAGCTGAACAACTCACAGCCATTGTCCAATACCTAGTTGTTAGTAGGATAGATTCCATCCATTGTTTTAAGTGCTGAAGATCAAACCCATCTTGTGGTTACTAGGCAAATACTCTCACTCTGTTTCTTACAGCGGAAGTACCTTATTTCCCTATTGGACAATAGATGAGAGGTGACTGAATTATATTAGGCCTAACATTTCTCTTTCTTAAAAGGTAACTCAGATTAAAGGGACTAAGACCACAAATCAATGACAGAGCTTTTTACTGCTGTTTATATTCTTCAAATAAAATACTAAATGTTTATAAAGAATAAATGGATAGCAATGTCAAGGAAAGAAAAATTAGGATAAGAAAACAAGATGAAGCCAAGGTAACATCAGTGCATCAGAATGAATGCCACTCCACCAAGAGATACCACCTCATACCTGTTAGGATAACTATTAGTACAAAGACAAAGATAATGAGAGATATTGAGCATGTGGAAATATGGAAACCCTTGTACGTTATTTTGTGCAAGCTAAATAATGCAGCTGCTGAGGAAAACAGTATGCTGGTTCCTCTGAATATTAGAGATAAAACTATTATATGATCCAGCAATCTCTGTTCTGAGTGTATGTCCCAAAGAATTGTAATCAGGGGCTCAAAGAGAAAATTGTACTCACATTTATTGAAGCATTCTTCACAATATAGCCAAGATATGGAGGCAACCTGAATGTGTATCCAAAGCTGAAAGGATGAGGAAAATGTGTTGTGTTCATACAATGGAATTGTATTTAATCTGAAGAAGAAAAGTCTGTCATTTGCAAAAATGTAGATTACCTTGAAAACATTGTGCTCAGTAAAATAAATCAGGCCCCCAAAACACAAATACTATGTGATCTCATCCTACAAGGAGGTCTAAAAACATTCATAGAAGCAGAGCATATGATGGTGGTTGCCAGTATTTTCAGGAAGGGGAAACTGGGGACTTGGAGGTCAGTGAGTATAAAGTTCCACACATGCAAGATGAGTAAGTTCTAGAGAGCTACGTTACAACGTTGGACCTAAAGTTAACAGTATATTGTACACTTAAAATGTAAGAAGATAGATCTCATGTTAAGTGTTCTTACCACAATAAAATAAGTGCCCACCACAGGGCACTTATTTTGCTAGTTTCCTGGATCAGACAGCAAGAAATATATGTATTGAAATATTCACAGTACCCCTGAGGTGGAGCACTTCTCAGCAAGTCTAACCCAAAAGGGAACTGCAGGATGGGAGGGACCGCATCCTCCCCCACAGAGCTGTCACAAACACGAGCAGGTTTCCAGAGCTACTGCTTCGGTGGAATCCAAGTACAGCTGAGTGGCAGTGAATCCCTGAAGACTTACGTAGTTCAGCAGAACAGGAATGAAAAAGGAGGGAGATAGGGAGTCACAAACTGGAATGCTCTTCTTTGACGTTCCCCTTGGCATTCTCCAGAGTCTCTGGTTTTCAGGGGTTTTCTCTCTTCCTACGGGGAGAGCCTCACGGGGCTTGTCCAACTCGCCCAAGAATGAGCACAAGCTTACTGTGCAGAGAAGCTTGCGAGGCTGAGCTGGGGCTCCCTTGGCATCACATTGCGCTTCCTGCAGATAGCTGTTTGCCTGTCCTTGCGTGCGTGGCACCTGATTGCTGCTGAAGCTGGCATGGCCCTCCGACAGGCACAGAGCCTTCCAAGCAGATGGCTGGGCACAGGAGCTCTCTCAGGGAGCTGCTGCATGCTTTCAGGGCACGCCCCAGCGTTTCCCTCCTCGCCAGTCATCAGCCTGCTCTCTATTCCTTCTGTTACTGACTTTATTCAATCTATTGTATTTGTAAAGAGAGAGCTTTAGGTGTGTTCTGTCATGGAGAGTAAAGTCATAAATGAAATGCTCTATTCTCTTCCTCGTTTCAAGTGCCTTGGTGGGGTCTGTAACCTCAAGCATCCTTTCAGACTTTGCCTTTATAAGCAGGGCTCACATTTCATCTCTGCAGTGACTTTGGCTTCCTGACCTCTTCCCTCAGCCTTCATGGCGCCTCCTCCTGACAGTTTCTTCTAATCAGGGCCTCGCTGTTACTTTCTCTGCCTGCAACTACCCCCGAGGGGAGGCAGGAAGAGGAGACTGAGGAGAGGAGAGAGGATGGGAAGCACACAGGACTGGGCTCCAAGGGAGGAAGTGAACACATGCTTCCGTGTCTTACTAGGCCTCGTTGTTTTATGATTTCTTGATCCCCCTTTCAAAACTTTTATAAACTCCTTATCGTATTATCTAAGGCCTTCTACTATTTCATTCAGTCTTTCTCCCTGTATTTGCCATTTTTCCTGTCAGTCTTATGCTTTGCCCACGTGAGACACCTTACCGACCCTGTGCTTCCCTAGCTCTAGCCTCTCCTGCTGTCACTTCTACTCCACAGTTGTTCCGGATCCAAATCCCCTCCACTGTCAGGACTCACCTTTGATGTGTTCATTGTTCTTTACTGGTACTTAGCTGCATCTTGCTGTCCTCCTGGTCATCACAGTTTGCATTTCTATCTGGTCCCATCACTGGACTAAAGAGATCATATGTTCATCGTTGTGTGCCCCACGGGAGGGCCTGTAACAGCAACAGCAACATTCCCCACATTTGCTGAATGCTACTGAATGTTGATGTTTTTCTGAATTTTGGCGAATTGACAGATGCACATTAAATGCTAACTTCTCAGGATTGGAGACCACGTCCTTCGTCTCCTTATTGTTGAAGTTGAGCACAATCCCTGTGATATCACCAGTGGCCAATCAGTGCTCCCAGGGATGAATGAGGATTTATCTGAGCACCAAAGCTCACTCTGAGGGTTCATGGTGCTTAACCCACCTTTTCAAACTTTCTAAATTTGAAGAGCTTTTCTTTGTAAGAGACTCAGAATGTGAAGTTTTCCATATCTTACCTTTCCCCTATGGATTTCAACTTTTCTTAGTCAAATATTTTATTTTGAAAAAGAAATAGCTTTGCTGAAATGGCAAGATACCTGGTTTATGTTAGCTCTTTAATATGAGACAGAAAATATGTACACCTGTGTTAAAATATGCAGAAGATAGGAAATAGAACATTCAGGTGATACTTTAATAATTAAACTAAATTTTGTCACTAAGTGATAAATGCTGTTAAAACAGTGAAATATGCATCAATTAACTAATCATGCAGCCAGAACTTCATACAGTTTGATTGCCTGGGATTATTAAAAAGTTCCAGTGAAGAGAGTTTAATCATTATAATATGGAAAAATATTCAAAATCAGCGAAACATGTTTTTTTTGAGTTTGGCTATAATGCCATCATATCATTAATAACTATTTCCACTTTTTTTTTCTTACAGCCTTCACCTCCCTTAAGATTTTCATTTTAGTTTGGTTCGTATTTGCTTCTCATTACCATTATTAAATCTTTTTAAAATTCAGACTCAGTTTTTGGTATTCCCAATATATGGAGAAACGAAAAAGCATTGTGTGTGGATCAGGAACTCTAAGTTCCCTTCCTGACCTCAGTCATGGCCAGAATTATACTTCCATCCGAGGCTGAAAAGTCACCAGTTGTTACTCTGTATGTAGATAGCACCAAGTATCCTATGAGCACTCTCTTTCTCTTCTTCCTCCAGTGCCTAAAATCCTACCTGAAATCTGTCTTTCCCCAACACAGGCTTTTCTAATCGAAATTTGCCTATGTCTTCTTTGTGTTTTGCGATTCTGTAACAAAATGCCATAGACTGGATAATTCATAAAAAGCAGAAATTTACCTTCTGGAGGCCAAGCAGTCGGCAGGTTGGTTGCCTTCCGAGAGTGGACAAATGTAGTATCCTTACCATGCAAGCTGGCCCAGGTTGCATGAAGCCTCTTAAATAAGGGTCTTAATCCCATTCACATGAGGCCTCATGGCCTGTTCATCCTGAAGGCTTCACCCCTCAATACTGTCACTTTGGCAGCATTTACATTTCGGAGAAGTGTCCAAACCACAGCTGTGATGTAGCACTAGAGTGCCTCGGAGTCCCACTTAATTTGGCAGGAGCAGATGAGAAGAGTAAAGGGTTTGGCGAGGAAATGGAGTTTCACACGTCTCACCTAGGCGCCTGGTAGTTCTGCTGTAATGAATGTGATGTGTGGGGAGTTTGGGAAAGTCTCTTTTTTATTTTCTAGGAGTATACAACTCTGCCACACACTGGTTGGGCGTTACAGTAGCCACAGTGCGGGAACATGGAGCAGAGAATCGGATAGAAAACTACCAGACAGAGGACCTCAGGAGTTTCTTAGGGTAGATGTATAGAACTGAATCACAATTTACAAAACTTGTTCCAGCTGTGAGACCTAGGAAATAAAATGAATGCAAATAATGCACGTATTGTGGACATTTCGGATAGATGGAATTATATCACGTGTGGCTTTCTGTGCCTGGCTTCTTTCATAGAGCAAAATACTCTCAAGATTTGTGTATGCTATTGGATGCCTAGTCATTCTTGAGATTGAGAGTGAGATTCCATTGTACGGATAGACCACATTTTGTTCATTTGTTCATCAGGTGATGGGCATTTGAATTGCTTCTTCTTTCTGACTGTTATGAATAATGCTGCTTTGAACATTTCTTTACACATTTTTATGTGGTCATACATTTAGTTCTCCTGAACATGAACCTGGGAATACTAGTTTGGGTCTTATAGTAACTCTGCGTGTAACATTTTGAAGAGCTGCGAAACTGCTTTTCAAAGTAGTTGGACCATTTTATAACCCACAGCAATGCATACAGGTTCCAATTTCTCCCCTCATCAAGCAACACTTCCTGTTGCCTGCATTTTTCTTAGTTATTCTAGCATGTTTAAAGTGGTATTTCATTGCAGTGTGAACTAGCATGTCTGCAGTGGGATTTTTACTTTGAGTTTATAGAAGTTCTTGGTATATTCTAGGTGCATGATTTAAACATTTTTCTAGTTCTGTGGATTGTTCTACACTATATTAACAGAGTTTTCTGAGACACAAAAGTTTTTAATCCATTTTGATTAAATCTAGTTCTTCTGTTTTTTCTGTAGTTATTTGTGCTTTAGGACTAGTATCTAAGAAATCATTATCTAATCTATGATTGCTTAGTTTTACATATATTTTCTAAGAGTGTTACATTTTTAGAGCTTATATTTAGGTCTTTGGTGTGTGTGTGTGTGTATGTGCGCGTGTGTGTGCAGGCATGTGTATGCATGTATGTGTGCTTTTGTGTGTTTGTATGTGTGTGTGTGTGTGTGTGTGTGTGTGTGTGTGTGTTTTACCAGGGATCAAACCTAGGACCTTGTGCATGCTAGGTTAAGCACTCTACCAGTAAGCTACATTCCCAGGCCATTCTGGTATGTTTCAAATTGGTTTTTCCATGTAGTGTGAATTAGGGGTACAGCTCCATGTGATTTTGAAGGACTTGATTGATCAGTTCAGGATATGCCAGAACTGTGAAGGATGAATTCTAGAGGCTGTCCCTGGAGGAAGAACAAAGAAGTTGCTTTCTCCAAGGATTTGGTGCTTAAAGAGCCTGTTTGTCCCAATGCTTAAAAAAAAAGAAATGTAGAGTGATTAGTTTTATGTGTTAGACTGGTCTCCACTGAGTTCTGTAACTGTGTATAATATATACCTTGTAAATCCTTACACTTTAAGGAGCACTGGTCTTCCAGTTCTTAAGTTGATGCTCTGATGATTTGTCTGTCTACCAAAGATGGCCACTGTCTAGCAGGGATGTAAGAGGCTCTGGTCCTCTGCTTACTGTGCACAGAAGAATGCCCTCACATTTTCATGGTGATAAGGAAAGTAAGAAGAATGATCTGGCAACTAACAAGCTCAATTGCTAAGAGAACATAGAAAAATTCTTTTTATGACATATGATTGTTTGCTGAAAACAGTGTCCTTTCTGTCTTCTTCATGGCCCTCAGCTCTTCTCTGTGGAGTCTCACTTTTCTGCATGTCTTCAGCAGAATTATTGACCACCCCATCCACAAAATGCCACCATTGCTTCAATCCAAAGTGTCTTACATATTTTGTAAGCAGTAATACTGCTTCTCTTAGAGCTACTTGTTTTGATGTTTATTTTTTCACATGAGATGCTCAGCCTTCTTTGTTTTTTTTTTTTTTTTTTTTTTTTTTTTTTTTTTTTTTTTTTTTTTTTTTTTTTTTTGTTTTTTTTTTTGTTTTTTTTTTTTTTGCGGCACTGGGGATTGAACTCACAGCCTTGCGCTTGCCAGGGCAGGCGCTTAAGCCGCTAAGCCAAACTCCCCAGCCCTGGCTTTTTGAGGCAGGGTCGCACTATGTAGCTCAGGCCGGCCTTGCGCTCGCGTTGTAGCCCAAGCCGGCCTCGAACTCACAGTGGTCCACCTACCTCAGCCTCCCGAGTGCTGGGGTTAAAGGCGTGCGCCACCACGCCCGGCTGCTCAGCCTTCTTTGAATCTCTAGTATGTAACAGAATTCCTAAGGAATAATTTATGCTCAGCATGTGTGCCGATCTTAGTTAAATCTTTACTTGCAATTTCTTCCATTAGAATGCAGTTGGGAAAAAAGACCTACTTGTGTCCATTGAAATTTGACTGTATTTTTCATGGAATTTGACAAGCAGATTCTTTAATCTGTATGCAAGAATAAAGGTCCAGATGTAGCCAAGATAAGTGGGAAAACTTGTCTTGTATGCTACACTATAGTAAATATATGCAGAATGGTATTGGCATAGTGGTAGACCGATAGGTCAATGAAACAAAATAAAGAGCTCAGAATTGAGCCTTCTATGGCAGACAATGAAGATGTATTCATCAAACTATCTCCATTTTCTCCTGGATATAGATTAAACCACATTTTTCAGCCTGACTTGCTGGCCTTGTGACTGAGTTCCAATCAATAAACTGAAGATGTAAATTATACATTTCATTCTCAGCTATGGCTCATAAAGTCCTCCAAAGAACAATTTTTCCTCATCTAAATACTATTAAGTTCTCTTGAGAACCCCTGAGAAAGGCAAAAGGAGTTGGGGTCCCTGAGTTCTACCTGGAGGATGTCCTCCCAAGACAGCAGACCATCCAGATCACCTGTTAGATGGTCCATGATCCCAAAATAAACCTCTGTTATATGAAGTTATTGAGATTTGAGGGCTTAATTGTATGCCTTCCCTAATACATCATGCCTGAATGGAAACTTGGTTGTGCTGATAATGCAGAGAAGACGGACTATGCAATATGCAGGGCTGGGAGCATTGTCTGTTTGTGTAAAAAGCAACTGTAAGTTTTGTTCATATTCCATTCCTCATTCCAGGTAGATTAATGACTTCAGTGTATAAACAAAACAAACCTTTATAAAACTTTTAGAAGAATACATAGGAGAACATCATTATGCTATCAGGATAGGGAATGGAAGTGTAAGACACTCAAAGTATAAATCAGGGAAGAAAAGACGGATAAAAATCAATTCTGTTAAAGTAAGAACGGTGCCATTAAGTATGAAGATAAGCCAAAGCTGGGAGAACTTTGAAATATATATCTAGTAAAATACCACCATCCCATGTGTTCAAAGAACAAGGCAAAACAGCTCAGTAGAAAAAAAGCTCAACTCTGTGATCCGTCAGAAACTGAAAACCAATTAATATCATGCCCATCTGATTATCAGAATTAAAGTCCAGTGATGCTGCGTTTGCTGCCTGTAGTTAGTGTGAATCTCAGCAAGGAATTCGGGATGCAGTTTTGACTATCTTGGAATGTTGAACAGTTTCATATGTCCCAGCAATTCACTGGCCATGGAACTGGTAATGTTTTATACTTTTTAATCTTCATGATCCATTGTGCTAATAACTTTTTCCAGACCTTTTTTCTAGGTCTGAAATTGTTCATCGTATTTTTAAAGGTGGCCATGTTCTCGCTCGTTTTGTTAGTTCCATTGCCTGCAGGTACAATGAGGTTTCCTTCTGTCCTTTCTTTTCTTTTCACACAGAACTACCCATCTGGTATCAATCCTCAGAATCTTTCCATGGTCCTTTGAAAAGCTGATTTACTTTAGTGACTAGCCATAGAACTCAAATTTTGCATGTGAGTTAATAACTAACAATAAGACTAGGGTAAAGCACAGCACCTGCCTGGCAAGTGCAGGGTCCTGAGTTTGAGTCCCATTACCCAAAACAAAACAAAATAAAACACTAACAATAAGCATATGCAGTACGCCAGGCTCTGATTTCTTTACTAACTCTTGCATCAACTTTTTAAAAATTCACTTACGTTATGTCTTTTAATTCTCACAACAGCTTTATGAAGTAGATTATCATTTCCCACTCATAAAGGAGGAAACTGAAGGAGGATGGCAGGTGTGGTAGGAGGTGTTACTGCCTTGGTCATGTTATTCCCCTGTCTGCACTTTGCCAGTATTTCTGCTGCTCTGTGGCTGAGCTGCAGGGAGATACATTGCCTGGGACTTTGGGGCCTGAGTAGGTTGGGACTGGTTGGGAATGAGATGACCCAGTGGTTATATGAACCGCTTTGACTGTGAATTCCCCAGTGCATTTTTCTGGATCACATAAGCAGTTCGTTTATTTCTAGTTGTTTTCTTCCCCTTCCCAAACAGTGGTTTAATGTTGTCATCACTGTTGTGAAGTACTTGGAGCATTTATAGAATTCAGCAGTCATTTCCAACTTTAGATTACTTTCACTGAATTAATGCAGCTTTAATTACTGGCCAACCGAAATTGGTCTCCAAAGAGTGGAACGGGTCTTTGCTAACTGTATCCCACAGTAATGGACAAGACAGAGTTTTTATTATTTTATTTCTTGTTTTGATAATGCAACCCTCTCTCAGAAGGAAGCACATAGCCTCACTGACACAGGTACTTCACAGACACATTTCTATCCAGCCTGGAAAGCACCAAATCTCCAAATTGACATATTCACTAATAAGTTTCACGAATGAAAATGATGCCAGATGCAAAAGAATTTGATATAGGGATATTTGAATTCTGCAAATGATACAAAACATTTCTATACTTAAGATATTTTAATAAATTGTTAAGTAAAAGACCATGTGAGCAGTTTTGTGCTCAATTCAACTTCTACACATTTCAGTGAGTAGATTGTTCTGGCGGTTTGTCAGCAGTGAGATAGACATTAGATAATTACATGCAAAACGTTTCCAGTGGCCGAGCCCTTGTCTCATGTGAAATACCTGATACAAACTTCCAGAGAGTCTCTGTTTCCTAGCACTGGGGACTGGTGAACCTGCTTGATAATTCTAAAGCTATGACTTTCTGGGCTGCAAGCTTCTGGGACCACTTTTCCTAACTAAGTTCAGATCAAACATGTATGCTTCTTTGTGTGACACCCAAGACACAAAGTGGACCCTTTCTGTGGAGTTTCATCACATTTGTTTGGCTTGCTGTGGTGAAGTGCATTACCCTAGCCATGTTTACAGTTGTTAAAATCCTTGCACAGCACCTCAAAAGAACTGTAGGATCCTTTCTTATATATTCCTTTCCTTAGCAATAACATAAATCTCACAAATTTCAAACAGACTTTCAGGTCTTTATTATTATTATAGTTTGTCTTTTTGAGACAGGATTTCACTATGTAGTTCAGGTTGGCCTTGAACTCACTTTGTTGCCCAGACTAGTCTCAAACTCACAGCAATTCTCCTGCCTCAGCCTCCCAAATGCTGAGGGAGGCTGCACCACCAAACCTGGCTACTTTCATGTCTTTAGAGGGAGAAAAGCAACAATCTGGTTGATGAAACCTCTGGTTGTAGTGAACACTGCATAGCATTTTAATAATGCTACCATTTTAATGGAGGCCCTGTCTCAATAGAATATTATGACCATCCATCCTTTTAAAATGATGAAAACAAAAAATTCAAAGTGTATCACTTTGATGTTCTTGTTGTCCAATCTTTCAAATCCTCCAGCTGTCATTGCTTATTATTTATGGTAGATGGTCATGATCCTACAGCTGGCCAGGTTTGTTCTAAATTGATAACAATGTCAGCACGTTTGGACTCTAAATTTTTTATATTAGTTCTCACAGGTGTATTCAAAGATGTATATAAAAGATTTTTCTTTGAACAGAAAATAAACACATGGTAGTGTGATTATCTTTAAAAGTTTACAAATATATAAATCACAAAAGATCTAGAAGAAAAGTTGGGGTTACAACAGTTTTGCATATTTAAATCTGACACAAGAAAGACACATATCCCAATGTGCCATATCTTCAGAATGCCAGTACAATTGATTGTAAGGTACTGTCCCATAGACCAAAAAAAAAAAAAAATGAGTAGTAAATTGCAATTACCCATATGTGTCTTCTGTCCATGAATTTATTGAGGCTCTAGTGCAGGGTCCTCCCAGCTTGAAGAGGCCTCCACTTCTCAAACAAAAAGTATTTATGAGTTTCAAAAGATTCTATGTCTCAGACTCCCTGCCTTCATCCCAGCCTTTTGCCCTGGAGGTAACTGAACTAGATTTCTAGGATTGGAACAGCATCCTGGGCTCGTGGGATGTGTAGATAGAGTAAGGGCTCTGTGTTCATGAAGTCAACCAATTGTAGATCAGAGTTGCACAAAGGTTGGGAGTATAGTTCTGTGGTACAGAACTTGCGTAGCATGAGTAGGGCCCCGAGTTCAATCCCTGGCCCCACAAGGAAAGCAAGAAGAAAACATTGCCTCTGTGCTGAACGTGCACAGACATACAAACTTTTTTCTTGTCATTATTCCCTATGCAATACAGAGTAGTAACTACTGACATAGAATTTACATCGTACTAAATCATTTAGAGATGATTTTAAGTAGAGAATGTGCCTCGATTCTATGGAAATACAATGACATTTTTTCTAAGGGAACTTCAGCATCTGCAGATTTTGATATTCACAGTGGGACCTGCAACCAATCCCCCATTGATACCAAGGGCCGAATGAATTTTTATTCTCACCTCTCCTGGGCCATTCACATTCTATTTCAAAAAAAGAACTGCTTCTCCTCTGGGAATTATCTGGTTGGCGTTTGTCATAATCACAGCTATACATACACATAAGCAAAGTGTGTGTGTGCACGTGTGTAAAATTTCAGAGGGGACAGGCTGCTCTGTCTTCAGTGTTGATTTGAGTGCTGGACTATTTGCGCAATAACTGAAGGGAGTCCTTTTCCATAGCTCGTTGGAGAGAAATACTTTTCAAGGCCACTCAGCAAGAGGTCAAGTTCTAAAGCCAGCAGCAGCCTGAGGATTGATTGGCAAGTGCCAAAGGTGGGGGTGGCATCCATATTTCATGAAATTATAACACACCTACCATCTGTCTCCCACAGGTTCAACCTTTGGGAGTGAAGAACAGCCCGCTCTGAAGGCAGCCGTGCCTTTTAAGGACACACCTAAGGGGGCCGGCCGGGTGGCCTCTCCAGCGTCCTCCAGTGTGACAACGCCCCGCAGGAGTCTACTGCCTGCACCCAAATCCACTTCCACACCTGCTGGTAAGGCTTTCTGCCTGGTGAGATGCCACAGGGCAGAGCCCTTTCTTCATTAATAAAAAGTCCTTTGAAAGTGCCGTGCGCATCTGTTGTTTAGATGAGATGACAGATGAGTTTTAAATGGCATTTAACATTAATAATAATACCACTGTTTTCATGGCACTTGCATATGTTTAAAGTCTCACAGCTGCCTCACAGTCCTCCCCCTGCCTCCTTGCTCTTTGAATCACACAGTTTCACTTTCGGAAAGCAAGAACCAAGCTATTTTAAGCAGACTGACTAGGCTCAGAGAATCAGACGCACATGAAATCCTTTGGAAGTTTGCCTGCGCCTCCAGAAATGCCCCAGAACCCACTGGGAGAACCGCTGCCCCTCTGCTGGCTCCCTACAAAACTGAGTGGGTGATCCCTTTAGGGATCTGCTGCTACTGTAGTGTGGTTGACTCCAGAGCCTCACTTTGCACCCTAGATCTGTGCCAGCCCCTCAGATCCCTGGGCCATGCCTCTCCTTACCCATGACACGAGTGGCTGGACATAGGGAACTCCGCCATGCAGAGATGAGAGCAGCAGAGGCGCTGGTCCACGTGCACTGCAGAGGCAGCCGCCCCAGGGTGGCCCCTGCCATGCTGTTTCCTCCCATCTCTGCCCACAGTGAGGTCTGAGTGGGTTGTCTTTAGCTTCCGTTCTGCACTACGGAAAGCACACAGTCCAGAAGGTAGAGTGGGTGCCCAGTCCTGACCACCGTAGATGGCTCACTGAGATTGGTATTTATTCCATTGTATTTTCTTCTACAAATATAATCCTATATCAATATATATATGCATACATGCATGAATTTTATGAGTATTTTGAAGATGAGATGGCATTGCAAGTTGAGCATCCCTTATCTGAAAATCTAGAATCTCAACTGCTCCAAACTCAGAAATTGTTAAAACGCTGACATGACAAGTAGAAAATTCCACACCTTGTCTTCATGTGGTGGGTCACAGTCAAAACTCAGGTACACTGAAAATACTGTTTAAAATTATCTCCAGATCGTATACATGAAGATATCTCAAACATAAATGAATTTTATACTTAGCTTTGAGTCTTCAAGACACATACATACTTACCTACATACATGCATCCATATGTGTGTATGTATATGTAAATATTCCAAAATCTGAAACATAAAACACTTCTCTGGTCCTGAGCACTTTGGGTGAGGGATATTCAACCTGTATACCCATTTTTCTACACATCATTTTCCTTATTCAAAGTATGTCATAGAAAGAGTCTCAATTGGTGATATGACTTACTTGTACCAGTGGTTTCAGGGTGTGGATTATTTATTAAACCATCCCCTACCTTTGGGCATTTACTTTGTAATTGGTGTTGGCTGCACCAAACAGTGGGTGCAGGAAAGAGCCTTAAATGGATCCACTGATCCTGTGGAAATGGGACCTCACTGATTTTTTTCAATTTGCACTTCCCTGACCAAAGGCCAGCTGAAGTGCCCTGCTCCATACTATAGCAGAACCTGTTGATTCACTTTGGTAAGACTTAAGCTGGTTTGTCTAGTTTCATTCTTTCTCAGAGGATAATGAGTTCTGAGAGCAGTGACCGTGTCTTTTTGATGAAACAAAAAGACATTGCCTGCTATAGGAACCAATTCACAGCAAGTACTTCACATCTATTTGTTCACTGTTGAATTAATCAATAAATGAATATCACATGGCCTTTGAATTTTCAGGTTCAATTTTTTCATTTTATTACTAAATTTATTAAATTTGGCATCGTTTTAACTATCAAATAATTAGACAAGTCTCTGGCAGTTAAAATATAGTTATCAGATCAGTTCTTAAGTTTGTGGTGCATCAGAGTCATCTGTGAGGTTTTCAAAACATGCGGTATTGTGCCTTTTCCCCTTGAGTTTCTGAGTCAGTGGGTTTTTGGATTGGGGGGTCTGAAAATTTGAATTTCTAATAAAATTCCAGGTGATGTTACTGATAATGATACAAGGCTCACTCTTTATGAATCACTATTGCAGAAAACCTGGGCAGAATTTTCAACAGGCAGTTCTTAGAGAAGGAAATGCATGTGGATCTTAACTTACTCCTAATAAGCAAAATATAAAATAAAACTACAGTGGACTACAATAATGCGCCTATCAGACACTAAAATCTAGAAGTTCGACAACATGCTGCATTTGTAAGACTGCCAGGAAATAAGCGTTCTCACCCATTTTTGGAAGGACTGTAAGGTGATGCAGCTCCTGTGAATGGGACTTAGGCAGTAGCCTACAACATTATCTGTGTATTTATTCTTTGACTTGGAACATCCACCCTTATGAGTCTTCTTGAAGGTAGACTGGCAGATATCCAGGGCATGAAGTGACTCATTAAAGACTAAAGTAGCAAAAACTGAAAATTACTTAAATGCCCATTAATAGGATATTGGCTGGGTAGATTGAGATACTTCTCAGCTGTTTTGTGAATGGGGAAGTATCTCTGTTCGCTACTAGAAAATGATTTCCAAGACATATCATTAATTAATAAGAAACAAGGTGAGAAAAAAGTATATAGTGTATGTAAATAATAGAGACTTTGTAAATATTGCATCTTCACTTACGTTAATAGAAAGCAATAGAAGAATAATCTGTGAGTTTCTTTTAAATGGTTATCCTTGAAAAAGAATGAAGATCAGAAAGAGGCTAATGATAGTTTTTGTTCACTTTTTTTATAGTTTTGACTTGGAAGCACTATAACACTTCACACAATTATACATTAACATTAAATTTTAAAAGATGACATCTAAAAACTAAAAAGTGAAATTAAACAGATGAAAGTAATTGTGTAGCCTGTTGGTGGCATAACCACATAGAAAACACAGTGATTTGATGCATACCCTGAGAAGAATATAGTAAGTCTCCAACTTATGAACTCTGAGTTGTGAACTTTCACAGCGGTGCTGTATAAGATTCATAGGCGTACTGTAAATGACTCACTTTGTTGGATTACAAACAAATCCAACTTATGTATGTTCTCCTGGAACAGAACTCATTTGTAAGTCCAAGGCTTCCTGTATACACTAGGTTCAGAAAGAATTTCAGCAAAAATTGTAAACTGTTTTCAGTAACTATTTTTTTGATGGTAGTGTTAGTAGTATGATTCCACATCTGCTGATATTCCAAATTTGTCTATTAAGGAAGGGATAAATGTGATATGGAATAACATATGAAGTCATCTGTTATTTATATATTTTTAAGAAAGATTCCCTGCTCTGTTCACAGGGAAGTTACAAATAATGACCAAACCAATAGTAGTGCACACTCCTTATGTCTGGATTGTGATCTCTAAATACATTTCCCCCTAAAGGAAGACAGGGCTCCTGAAGTAATAGCTGGTTCCAGGTCTGATCCCAGAGCAACTTGCCATACCAAAAAGGCAAGAAAAATTCAGACTATTAGGTTTTCATGGAAAGGACTCAAAAAAGACACTGAATAAGTTTTTCTTGGTAAAAAGAAAATAAAATTAAAGAAAATTTTAGAGAGAGTTTGAATATCAGTAACATTAGTAACTGCAGTGAATTAATACTCATCAAAATATATGTGTATTCTTAGGTTGTAAGTGAAACATAAACAAGACTACTCAGAGAATGCTAGGAAACAACCTCATTATATTGAAATCTGATAAACAGAAAATAAAACATTTTAACTACTTCAATTTACACCTCAACCAAATAGTTGATTAGAGGAAAGTTTCTCTTTATAAATATAATCAATCTAATAAAGAAGGAATTATTAAAATACAGTAGCAGCTTTTTGTGACTTATAATGAGTCAATGGCTGAAGGCAATGATCATCAGTTGAAAGACAACCAACGTAATGGACTATACTGATGGAAGTATATACTGATTAGCTGTGAATTAGTCTTAAAGGAAAAATGCATCTGATTTAGCTTCTGGATTTAAATACTAATTTCCTGGAAATACAAAGGAATACAGCGAAGTGTGTTAAGTAACACTGTGGAATAAATCAGACTCAAAAACATTGTGGGAAAACCAGCAAATTTAAGCAACAATAGCAACAACAAAATTGTAAAAAACAAAAGGAAAAATATCTTTGGGAGGAATAAAGGACATGAAGTGGAAGCATATAGATTACCAAAACCAAATCTGTCGTGGCAGCACACACGTGTAATCCCAGCACTTGGGAGGCTGAGGCCAGAGAATCGTTGCAAGTTCAAGACCAGCCTGGGCTACAAAGTGAGCTTGAGACCAGCCCAAACTGCATAGTGAGACCCTATCTCAAAAAAAGAAAAAACAAAACAAAACATAAAACAGACCTGTCAACCAATTTAAAATATGGATTTAATTTTGGATCCTAATTCAAACAAACACATCAAAAATGTTTCAAAGCTAACTAGGAAAATGTGAACACTGGCTATTTGATGATGTTAAGGAATCTGTTAATAGGTAGAACTTGTAGTATTTTTAAAAAGTCATATTTTAGAAATTCACATAAATGAAATGATATATGATCCACATACAAGAAGTTTGTAATTAGCTTTTGGCACTAGAAATTGACCACAGGGCCTTTATACTGAGCTCAACTCCTACCCCCACTTCTGTCCTTTTACTCTGAGACAGGTTCTCACTAAATCACTGAATTTCCCAGGCTGTACTATAACTTATGATCCTTCTGCCTCAGCTTCCCAGAGTGGTAAGATTACAAACCTGAAGTTTATTTGGCCTCAATTTTGGAATTTTGGAGGTGCCTATCCAGGATCAAGTGGTCTTGCTGCTTTAGAGTCTGTGGCTGGAGCTTATAACGAAGCTTCTCACCTCATAGCTGTAGAAATTGAGGAAGAAGAAAGGGTCTGGGGTCCCACTATCCCCTTCATGGGTGAATCCCCAGTGACCAGTGGACTTTTCACTAGGCCCCACTTCTTTACGCTTGTAACACCTCCAAAAGGCACCAAGTTTGGGATCAAACCTGTGTTAGAAGGACTTTAGGGAAACATTTAAGATCCAAGTTATTGAATGTGTTATCTGGGATTTCCTTCAAAATACCCCAGGATGGTACAGAGCAAAAGGAGTGTGTAATACAAGAGGAAATGATGTTGGCCACGCATCACTTATGGCTGAAGGTAGGCAGTGGAATACAGAAGTTAACTGGGCCATTCTCTCCAGTCGATGTTTCAAGTCTGACATAATAGCATAATAAAATGTGTAGAGAGACTGGCTGTTTTAGTGGAGGTAGAATTAAATGGAAATAAGGTATTTCAAGTGCAGAGAGCTGTCATGGTTTATGTCTGGCTGTCCCCTTACTGTCTCGTGTGCTCATAAGTGGGACTCTGGGGAGGGGATCAAATCGTGCTGTGTGACACTTACCAGTGGACGAGTCTGCTGGTGTGTTTGTGCCTAAGTGTGAAGGTCGGAGAAGACTTCTCCAACCAACTTCACAGTCACTCACTCCTTGGGGCCCTCTGTTCAGAACAGCCTGTATCCTACATGTCTGTCCTGCTGTCATCTTAATGTGTGTGTGTCCCCCAAAGTTCCTGTGTTGAAACTAAACCCCCAAAGTATAGTAATAAGAGGTGAGGATTTAGGAAGTTATTGAGCTCACAAATGCTATTAGTGCTCTGTTAAGAGGCCTCAGGGAGCTTATCCCTCTCTTCTGCCACATGAGGACCCTAGAAGGTGCTGTGTGTGAGAAGTAAGCCCTCAGGAGACACAGAACCCGCTGACCCCTTGCTCTTGGACTTCCCAGCCTCCAGAACTCCGAGAAACCAACTTTGTTGTTTACAAATAAGCAATATAAAGTATTTTTATAGCAGCCTAAATGAACTAAGTCAGGCCCCATTCTTTCCACACAGCCCCATTTCTTCCTCTGATTAGCATCTGTCTTTCCTTTAGGCCTTAGCCCAGTATCGTGTCTTCAGGACCTTCCCCTTAGTCGCCTAAGGAATTTTGTGTCTGGCATCTCTCGGCCCCTTATCCATGCAGACCTGCCTGTCTTTCCACCCTAACTCCTTGACACCAGGAAGGTGTCTGGCAATAGAAAGACCTCAGCAAATACCTGTTGGATGAAGGATGGTCATAACCATCCTAATGGGCACATGTGACAATGAGTGCTCATAAAGTACTTGGGACTTACTGTACGTAGGTGGTTACATAAGTAGCGAGACCAATCCATTTCTCTAGAGTGACTCTCCCTTTCTGCCAGTACATGCTCCACCTAAGGACCCATCTCCCCCCAGTCTTGTGGAACTGGGTTGGCTTCCTGTTCACCAGTAGCAAATTATAGAGGCTCATCAGGTAGCCACAGCTCACGGTTGCCTCCAACACATCTTGATCTCCTGGAATTCTCTCTCTATTTTTGTTGCCCTCAGTGTCCAACCTGCTAGTTAGTGTGAGATGTTGGGCTGGCTGGTGCAAGATGTGTGTTGTCCTTCATCCTCCATCATCAAGAAACTAAAATCTGTAAGGGAGAGACCTCATTTGTTCTGTAACCCACCTTAGGTTAGGAGAGAGCCACACATACTGCCTAAAATCTCAGGAAAATAAAATTGGGTTACTAGGGCAGGTTGTGGATTAGAAAAACAAAACAGAAAGCTCATTTTAAATGTATTCAGGACTTTTCTACTTCCAGTCTGACTGTAACATCTAAGGCCTCCTTGCATTTCAAAATCATTGTTAAAAGATAAATTTTAATACAGAACTGTAGCTTTGCATATATTTCATGGGTTTGAATTTCATTGTGCTTTATCCTGTATTCTAGGTGGCTAAGCTGCAGAAATTAGGACTGCAGTTAAATCCCAAATAATTGGGTTTCTTGGGAATGTGAGGTTTGGTTTATTTTAATTACTTAGATAACACGCAGCACTTGTTGCAAACTTCTTTTTTTTTTCTGCAGTGCTAACTAGGTAAACACTTTACCTCTGAGCTCTATACCCAGCCTTGAAAGCATTCTAACCTGGATTCCCTGCCTCCTTCCCTTGGAGGAGCTGAATTCCATGCTTATGATGATGATCTGAATACTGTAGTGGCTCCGTGTCATCTGCTCAGGACTGCCGTGTACTGTCGGAGATTCAGCTTAGGTCGACAGTAGGCTCTTTCCACTAATCAGATTTCTAATGTGAGGTTTTTTTTTTTTTTTCTTCTGGGTCACTCATTCAACAAATTCTTGAGTCCTTACTTTAAGGCATAGGTGAGTTGGATGCAATTAGAATAACCTCTACCCTTGAAGGACTCAAAATAAGGTAAATAGATTTGCAGCCTAATAATTAGAGAGAGATCAAGAGGACAATAATTCATTATCTGAATTCTGGTTAATTCTAGCAGACTGGAAATTCACAGCACAATAGGTAAGAAAAGAATCACCCAAAAATATTTAAATTAAACGTGATAGGTTTTATTGATATTTACTCATATTTTGAATTGTTTGATCACTTTCTAATTCCTTTATTGTTTGCTCATTTTCTAATTTCTTTATTATTTGCTTATTTTGTAATTTCAGAAAAGATCTGGAATAGTTTTCAGGAAAGACCACAGAGAACACAGGCACAGGCTAAAAAGCCAAGTAATAAACGAGAAAAAGGTTCCAAAACTAGACTCAGAGCTTCCGGACTACAAGGGCAAAGTGAAAAACACAGTCAAGGAAAAGCAGCCTATCATTTCATCAAAGGAGAAAAGCATACTTCTTAGCACAAAATTTTGTCTTAATTCTGTGAATTTTTTTAAAAAAACTACATTGAACAACATAATTGAGAATAATTTAAGCTATGTATTTAAGACTTTTCTGATTTAAAAAAACATTAGAAAATAGTTTAAAGGTTTGGAATAGGGACAGCCTTTTTAAACAGGACATGAAATGCAGAAACTTTGAATGACAGACTTAATGTAGAAATTTAAAATTTTATGAAAGGAAAGACATCATACAGTTGAGAAAGATGATAAGCATAGAAAATGCTATCACACAATGTTAGTATGTGCACAGTTTAAGGACCTGAAAATCAGAAATAAAGATAATTTGAAAAATACATAAAAGGTATAAGTGACTACTTCACACATTAAGAAGACAAACTGATCAATGGGTAGAATAGTGAAAAGATGTTCAAATTCAATAATAATAATACATTGTTTTTAGAATGACATACTGTCATTTTCATTTTCATATCTATTTAGAAAATATTGAAAAGATTTATCCATTATTGGTAAGAGTATGGTAAATGATCACTCTTGTAGCACAACTGGAAATGAAAATAAATATGATCTTCTGGAGATCAATTTGTCAATCTCTATAAAAATTTAAGTATGCATAACATGGAATCCAATATTTTTACTCCTAGGACTCTTATAAGAGTACTTTTTAAGGAAGCTTGATATATATATAGGAACATTTTATGCACCACTATGATAATACTAAAAAATGAGAAGCAATCTCTGTCAATGTGGAAATGAAGTAATAAACATTAATTCAATAGACACATAAGTCATTTTAAAATGACATATGAATTATGTGGCAGGTGTCCAAATATATTATTGAAGGGAAAAAGCTGCTGAGCATGATCCCAAATCTGTAAAACCTGAAACAAAATACATCAGTTTTATGTATGCCTTTTTATATTTTTTATTTTTTTATTTTAAAAAGCAAAACAAAAAACAAGGTAAAAATGATACAGAGTTTCAAAAAATAGTAGGAAATTCACACTAATTAATATATTGCACATTGTTATCTTAGAAGTAGTTGTTCAGATTACAAGATTTAGGCATAAAAAATGATCAAACAGTCAAAAAATGAAAACACAAACTGTTCTTTTTGATGAACTTACAGAGATTAGTAGTATAGTTATCTTGAAATATATACACATACACACACATATATATATGTATACTTATATACATATAATATTTTTCCTTTTTTCTTTTCTTCCTTCCCCCATCCCAGTTGTTCTTTCCTTTTGAGAACTTTCTTTCCCTTTTGTTTTCACAATATCTGTTGTACATTTTGAATCTTACTATTCTTTCTTTTTTTATGCTAGGGAGACAATATGATATTTACACATATAAGTTTGATTTATTTAACTTATGCTCTTAAGTGGCATCTACTTACCTATAAAAGCCTCAAGTTTGTCCTCCTTTATAGCTGAGTAATATTCCATTATATAAAAATACCACTTTTTTTTTATCCATTCCGCAGTTGTCAGCATTTGGGTTGTTTCCAAGATTTAGCTATTACAAATTGGCTGCTATAAACATGGGTGCACATATATCACTGTGGCAAGATGTTTACAGTTCTTCTGGGAAAATATCCAGAAGGGGAATAGCTGGATTGAATGGGACCTTCAATTCTACTTTTTTGAGGAATCTTGACACTGATTGCCACAGTGGCTGTACCAGTCTACACTCCCACCAACAGTGGAGAAGGGTTCCTTTTTCCCCACAGCCCTGCCAACATTTCTAATTAGTTGATTTCTTGATGGCAGCCATTCTCTCTGGAGTGAGATGGAATCTCAATGTTGTTTTAATTTGCATTTCTCGAATAACCAATGATGTCGAACATTTCTTCATGTATTTATTTTCCATTTGTATTTCTTCATCTGGGAAGTGCATGTTCATCTCAGATATCAATTTTTGGACTGGGTCTTTGAATTTGGGGGCCCTGATGTTTTTCAGTTCTTCATATATTCTAGATAGAAGTCTTTTGTCTCAGGGACAGTTGGGTAAAATTCTTTCCCATTCTGTGGGTTTTCTTTTCACTCTATTGGTGATTTCTTTTGAAGTGCAAAAACTTTTTAATAAGATGAGATCCCAGTTGTTAATTCTTCGAAGTACTTCCTGTGCAGTTCGCATTTTGTTCATGAGTTCTTTGCCTACCCCTATGCCTTCTAGATTTCTACCCATTTTGTCTTTCAGTAGATTTAGTGTTTCTGTTTTAATATTTAGATCTTTGATCCATTTTGACTTTAGTTTAGTGCATGGTGATAGACACCTGTCTAGTTTTAATCTTCAGCATGTGGAAAGCCGTTTCCAGCACCACTTATTAAAGAGGCTGTCTCTCTTCCAGTGAACATATTTGGCCCCTTTGTCAATGATAAGGTGGCTCAGTGTTTTTGTAGTTGTGTCTGCATCTTGTATTCTGTTTTTGAGTTGGTACCATACTGATTTTATCACAGTAGCTTTGTAGTATAATTTCAAGTCAGGGATTTTGATGCCCCCTGCCTTGCCTTTGTTGCCCAGGGTTGCCTTTGCTATTCTAGGTCTCTTCTGTTTCCAAATGAATTTTAGGAATGTTTTAACTATATCTGTGAGGTATTTTACTGGTATTTTGATCAAGATTGTATTAAATCTGTATAACGGTTTTGGGAGTATGACTATTTTCACTATGTTGATCCTTCCTATCCAAAAGCAAGAGATATCTTTCCATTTTCTGATATCTTTTTGAATCTCCTTTTTTAGATTACTATAGTTTTCAATGTATAGATCTTTTACTTCATTTGTTAGATTAATGCCTATTTTATTATTTTGGGTGCTATTGGGAAAGATATAATTTCCATAATTTCTCTCTCAATAAGTTTGTTGTTTGTGTACAAGAATGCTATTGATGGCCAGGCATGGTGGCACACCATGTGTGCCATGAGTGCTGTAATCCCAACACTCGAGAGGCTGAGGCAGGAGGATCGTTGCAAGTTCAAGACCAGCCTGGGCTACACAGTGAGCCCAAGGTCAGCCTGAACTGCATAGTGAAACTCTGTCTCAAAAAGAAAAGAAAAAAGAATGCTATTGATTTTTGAGTGTTGACACATTTGTATCTAGTTATGCTGCTAAATTTGCTTGTTAACCCTAGTAGTCTTTGGGTGGAGTTTTTGGGGTCTTCTATGTAAAATATCATGTCATCTGCAAATAATGATAATTTATCTTCTCCTTTCTTGTTCTAATTTTTTTATTTCTCTCTGTTGTCTAATTTCTCCAGCTAATGTTTCCAGAACTATACTGAATAGGAGTGGTGATAGTGGGCATCCTTGTCTTGTTCTTGATTTTAGAGTAAAAGCTTTCAGTTTTTGTCTAGTATGATGTTAGTTATTGGTTTGTCATAGATGGCTTTTATCAGATTGAGGTAGAGACCATATATTCGGATTTTCTGTGGTTTTTATCATGAATGAGTGTTGGACTTTGTTAAAAGTTTTTTCTGCATCTATTGAGATGATCATGTGATTTTTGTCTTTGGCTCTGTTGATGTGGTGTATTACATTTATTGGTTTGCTTGTGTTGAACCATTCCTGAATTCCTGGGATGAAACCCACTTGATCATGGTGTATATTCTTCTTGATGATGTGCTACAGTCTATTTGCTAGTATTTTATCAAGGATTTTTGCATCTATGTTCATTAGGGAGATTGGCCTGTAGTTCTCCTTTTTCACTTGGGTCTTTCTCTGGTTTTGGTATCAGAGTAAAACTTGCCTCCAGGGATGAGTTAGGGAGAATTGCTTCCCTTTCAATTTCATTAAAGTGTTTGAGAAGTATTGGCATTAAATTTTCTCTAAATTTCTTGTAGAATTCAGCAGTGAATCCATCAGGACCTGGGCTTTTCTTTGTTGGTAAGTTTTTAATTATATTTTCAATTTTAGTAACATATTGGATTATTCAAAATTTTATATATTTTTGATTCAGCTTTGGTAATTCATATGTTTCTAGGAATCTGTCCATTTCTTTTGTGTTTTCCACCCTTGTGAGTAAAGATTTTCAAAGTAGGTGTTGATGATCTGTATTTCCATAGGATCTGTAATGATTTCACCCTTTTCAATCCTCATTGCATGAATTTGAGTTTTTTCTTTCCTTTTCTTGATAAGGTTGGCTAGGGGTTTAACAATTCTGTTTATTCTTTCAAAGAACCACCTCTTCAATTCATTAATTCTTTGTATTGTTTTCTTGTTCTCCAGTGCAGTGATTTCTGCTCTGATCTTTATAATTTCCTCCCTTTTATGAATTTTGGTCTTGACTTGCTCTTTTCTTTCTGGAAGCTTGAGGTATATCACTAGGTTGTTTATTTGTGCTCGTACTGTTTTCCTGACGTGAGAATTCATTGATATATATTTTCCTCTTAGGACTGATTTCATTGTGTCCCACAGGTTCTGGTATGTTGTATCTGCATTTTCATTTGATTTTGGATATTGTTTAATTTCATCTTTAATTTTATCTGTAACCCATTGGCTGTTCAGGAGGGCGTTATTTATTTTCCATGTGTTTATGTAGTTTTTGCAATTTCTTCTGCCATTAATTTCCAGTTTCAATGCACTATTGTCAGATAGTTGCATGGGATAATTTCAGTCTCTTTCATTTACTTAAGCATGTTCTATGGGCTAATATATGGTCTATTTTAGAGAATGTCCCATGTACAGGTGAGAAGAATATGTGTTCTGATGTTGTTGAGTGGAACACTCTGTAAACATCTAGTAAGTCCATTTGTTCACAGATTTGATTTAGTTCTATTATTTCTTTGCTGACTTCCTGTCTAGTTGATCTATCTGTTTGTGATGATGGGGTATTCAGTTCCCCCATTACAATTTTTTTTTTTTTTTTTTTTTTGCGGCACCGGGGATTGAAGGCACTGAGCCAAACTCCCGGCCCTGGTTTTTTGAGGCAGGGTCGCACTATGTAGCTCAGGCCAGCCTTGCGCTCGCATTGTAGCCCAAGCCGGCCTTGAACTCACAACGCTCCACCTACCTCCATTACAATTGTGTTATTGCTTCTTTGATTTTCCATGTCTATTAGTATTTGTCTTATATAGTAGGGTGCTCCTATATTTGATACATGTATATTTATGATTGTTATCTCTTCCTCTTGAATTTTTCCCCTAACAAGTATGTAGTAACCTTCTTCATCTCTTTTGATTCTTTTCTGTTTGAAGCTCACATTGTCTGCAAACAGAATAGCAACCCCTGCTTTTTCCTGGTTTCCTGGCACATGGAATGTTGTTTTCCATCCTTTGACTTCCAGTCTATGAGTTTCTTTTTCAGTTAGATGTGTTTCTTGTATACAGCACATTGTCGGTTGCTGTTTCTTGATCCATTCTGCCAGTCTATTTCTCTTAATTGGTGAATTGAGGCCATTTACATTGATGGTTATAGGTGGTATGCATTGTCTTAACTTTGTCATGTTATTTTCCTGTTATTCGTTCTCTGCTTTTCCCCCTTGTTTAATTGCTTGCCCTGCCTGGTGGTTCCCTTCTGGTGTTGTTCTGGGAATTATGGTCATTTTTATCCCTATCTAGAATGTCTTTTAGTACTCTTTCTAGGGTTGGTTTGGTAGACATGGATTTCTTCAGTTGTTCTTTGTCGTGAAGGTATCTTATTTCTCCATGTATACCTTTTTTTTATTTTATAGAAACAAGTGGAAAATTTCCTTTAAATAGTTAATAGCTATTGTCACTGTGATGTCCAGTTAGAGGAAAACTTGTGATAAGGAAAAGAACTTTGGTTTTTAAATTGTGTTCTTTCTGTATTATCAGAATTCTTCCAAAATGTTTTGATTTTTGGCATAAGATATGTAAAATAACTGAATAAAATAGAATAATAATTTTTCTGAGAAAAAAATCATAAAAATATGGAAAATGAATAAACAATATCTCAAATACAGAAATATGGAAAAATGAATAAATAATAACTCAAAATCTCACAGTTGATCAATAGTCAAAAGTAATATATATTGATATATTCCAGTCTTTTTTTCTATATGCATATGAATTTCTTTCATACTTGATGCTTTCTACATAGCTGTGTATCTTGCTTTGCATGGTTTTCTAATGTCATGATAAATATGCAAAAATGTTTTTAAATGGTGTTGTATTAATTTTAGGTTTATTAACCAGATTTATGGAACTGTTTATCTGTTCAACATTTAGGCCATTTTCAATGTTCCAGTATAAAATAGTAAAGTATAATAAGTTAATTTTTTAAAAAATGTTTTGGGGGCAGATTTCAAGACTGCTCTTAAGCTGGATGATTTCCATAGGGGAGTTCACAGGATTCAGATATTGTTGTTATTATGACTATAATTTATTATAATGGAAGAATTCAGAGTAAAATTAATAAAGGGCAAAAGCTCATGAGATGAGATGCAAAGGAAACCAGGTGCAAGGTTCCAAAGATTCCCTACCAGTGATTCTGCCTGAGATATATTTCATTCCTTCAGCAATGACGTGTGATAGTATGAACAATATTTTGCCATTGAAAGAAACTGGTCTAAGTTGGGTTATCTATAGGCTTCATTATACATTGATCCTGTAGACATGCTGCATTTATTCTATTTATGAATTTTGTAATCAAACCGCTGCAGTGTGGCCCAAGAATTTGGGATGCAGAACACTCATCTGTCAGAACCTTACAAGAGCCTAGCTCCTGGAAACAGGCCCTTCTTGGGAATGGGAAGAGGAGGGAAGTTGTTAAAATTCTGGGAGACACCTGCCTCCTCCCTGCCCCAGCCCATCCGCCTGCTTCCCGTCCTTCCTTCTCCTCCGAAGGATCAGGGAAACACCATGGCTGCACAGCCCAGCTCTCCCTATCACAGTTATCAAGTGGGAATCCAGTATATGAAAAATACTATAGACCGGCTGATACAGGCAATACTGGAAGGGTGTTGGCTTCAGATGCTGCTCCTTTCCTGAAAATATCAGGACTTCCAGACTAGATACTTGGCAAGATTTGGGATTTATCTGACACAGATGGCAAAGGCATCCTGAATAAGCAAGAAATTTTTTGTTGTTTTGCGTCTTTTGGCATGTGCCCAGAGTGGCCTGGAGGTTTCACTGAATAGATTGAACCTGACTGCTCCTCCACCAAGATTTCATGATACCAGTAGCCCTTTGCTAGGCAGTGGAACTTCTGCAGCTGAGCTCCCATGGCGTGTAAAATCTGAAGGTAAGGCCAAATGCGATGCAATTTTTGATAGCTTAAGCCCAGTGAATAGATTTTTGTCTGGTGATCAAGTGAAACCAGTGTTGCTCATCTCTCAGTTACCTGTGGAAATTCTTGGAAGAGTTTGGGAGCTGAGCAATATTGACCATGATGGAATGCTTAGCAGAGATGAGTTTGCAGTTGCCGTGTTTTTGGTATACTGCGCACTAGAGAAAGAACCTCTGTCAATGTCCTTTTCTCCAGGTTTAGTGTCACTGTCTAAAAGAAAAACATGGGTTGTATCCTCTACAGAAAAATCTAAATATGATGAAATCTTCCTGAAAACAGATAAAGATATGGTTGGATTCTTATTTGGATTGGAGGTCTGTGAAATCGTCCTGAAAACAGGTTTACCTTCTACCTTACTAGCCCATATTTGGGCATTATGTGACATAAAAGACTGGGAAGCTTTCAATGGATCAGTTTGCTTTGGCTTTTCATTTAATCAATCAAAAGTTAATCAAAGGCATTGATCCTCCTCACATTCTTACTCCTAAGATGATCCCACCATCAGACAGAATGACTTTATGAAAGAACATCGTAGGGTCAAGTCCTATTGCAGATTTCTCTGCTATTCAGGTGCTAAATACCCTTAACAATGAAATAGTTGACCTGCAGAGGGAAAAGAATAATGTAGGAAAGGACGTTAATGAGAAAGAAGATACTGTTAAACAGAGGACAAGTGAGATTCAGGATCTTCAAGATGAAGTTCAAAGGAAGAATGTTAATCTGCAAAAACTACAGGCCCAGAAGCAGCAAGTACAGGAACTCCTCAATGAATCAGAAAACCCAGCTAGAGGAACAACTCAAAGAAGTCAGAAAGAAATGTGTGGAGGAAGCCCAGTTGATCTCATCTTTGAAAGCTGGAATAACCAGTCAGGAATCACAGATCTCAACTTAGAAGGAAGAATTAGCCAAAGCAAGGGAAGCGCTGAGCCACCTACATGAGAAACAGCAGAACTGGAGGAGAGTGTGGAGTCAGAAAAGGCCCACCTGGAACCTCTCCAACAGCACCATCGAGAGTCACAGCAGGAAATCAATTCACTGCAAATGAGACTGATGGAAATGAAAGATCTGGAAAATCATAATAATCAATCGAATTGGTGCAGTAGTCCTCACAGTGTTCTTATAAATGGTGCTACAGATTCCTGCAGCCTCAGCACCAGCAGCAGCGAAGCAGTCAGCCTTAGTGAACCTGCTGACGGCCAGAGCAACCTGGAGTCTGAGCCCATACACCAGAAGTCCTCAGCAAGAAGTCATCCTGAAATACCACCTTCTGATGTGACTGATGAAAATGAAGTGGTGACTGCAGCTGTTAATGAAGAAGCTTGTCCTGAAGTTGACAGTGACAGGCATTCGAAAGAGGAAGATCCACTTAGTGTAGAATCAAGTTCACTGAAAGATCCAGTTGCAGATACAGACTTGGATTTTTTCCAGTCTGATCCTTTTGTTGGCAGTGATTCCTTCAAGGATGATCCTTTTGGGAAAATAGACCCATTTGGTGGTGATCCTTTCAGAGGTTCAGATCCCTTTGCACCTGATTGTTTCTTCAAACAATCTTCTACTGACCCTTTTGCCACTTCAGGTAGTGACCCTTCCAGTGCATCCAGCAATGGCAATAATGCATTAGTAGAAGCACTGAAGCTCAATGATCCTTTTGCTCCTGGTGGAACAGTTGTTATTGCAGCAAGTGATTCAGCAACAGACCCCTTTGCTTCTGTTTTCAGAAACGAATCATTTGGAGATGGATTGCTGACTTCCGCACATTATCAAGGGTCAGTGAGGAGAATTCTTTTCATTCAGCTGCATCAAGCTCCATCAGCAGTGTGCTCATTCCTAAAAATGATTTTGAGGAGACATCAGTCAAGAATGAAAATGTACCCCCAGCACTCCCCCCAAAGACTGGAATTCCAACAAGACCCTGCCCACCACCATGTGGGAAAATATCCATCAACAAATTGGATTCTTTTGATCCTTTTAAAGTGAAAGATCCTTTTCAGCCTTTCCCAGGGAATGATAGCCTCAAAGAAAAAGATCTTGATATGTTTTGTGACTCATTCACTTTATTACTGCCAATAAAGAGGCTGACCCAAGCAGTTTTGCTAACTTCAGTGCTTATCCCTCTGAAGAAGATATGGTTGAATGGGCCGAGAGGTAGAGGGAGAGGGCGCAAGAGCAAAGGCTTGCCCAACTGAACCAGCAAGAACAGAAAGACTTAGAACTGGCTACTGCACTTAGCAAATCTGAGCTATCAGAAGCATGAAGAATTCTCTTGTCCGTTGTCCACAGTACAATGTTCGTCTTCCTGAATATTGAAGCTATTTACCATGTATATCAAAACTACCTATGAGCATAGAAATACAAAGAGTTTAAGATTCCTGTAAATGTGACAAAAGTCTAAGGTTTTTTTTTAATATAACTCTTTCAGGTTTGTCTCATTTTATTCTTTCCTCGAAAAGCGGTAGTTCAGATGAGGCAGCTTCACCTAGGCCCCAGTCCTTTGTGCATTTGCCTTGCACTTCTATCGGCCTCTGCTGCTTCACTGCACAGACATAGCACCCGAGCTGCTGTGTGTGCCCTGTGCTAGCCCTGACCTGTAGCTACTCCAACGGGCGCCGGTGGGGTTCGTCCCAGTTTGCGGTATTCTCCCCTGCTTCAAATGCTTGAAGGAGGGGAAGGAAAGAATCTATTTCTTTTTTGATTGGCATAAATTGGCTAGTTTAAAGTGCATTTTTAAATGTCCTTACAGTAAAAATACTATTTCATTTGGTTTTTAGAGACAAGGAAAAACATTTTGCATAGATTAACTCCACTACTGGAAAAGGGATGCTTTGGGTTGAACCATTTTCACTTGAGAGCTGAATTTTTTCCTAAGTAAAAACATTAAAACTTCATGTGTGAAATACATTTTTCAAAACAATTTTCTCTGAATTTGTAAAATCTTGTAGCAATAGATACCTCTCCATATGTTTGCTAATTAACAAAATCAATTTCTTGCAAATAAGATTTGTAAGAAATCGTTCATTTTAAGTGCCAGCGGAAAGACTTTATCACTTAAAATACACTCAGCAGCATAAGGTAAGCAAAAATCTTAGCACACACCATTCTGCCTTTGCTTTGGCACTGTCTTCTTTAGTTTGTGATAGGTTTATTCCTGTACTTTTGCAGAAGAAACTTTAGTAGGCTAGAACTGGAAGGTACTTTTTCTTTTCTTTTTCTTTTTTTTTTTTATTGTTTAATGAAGGCTCAACTACTTGAAATATAAAAACTCACTGAATACAAATGGAAAAATGACATATATTACATCATACAGCTTTTTGTTCATCTTTGTGGTTTAAATTAGTTTATTTACTCTCCATGTTTTTTGCCTATAAAATCAACAAACTAATGAAAAAATTATTTTAATTGGGAAAGAGCCTCCAAAATATCAAAATTTTTCATGTGTTAAAAGCCCATTAGCAAATAAACCCAAGACCTATTAGAAAGCTGACTTTGAAATGGACTGCGAAGTAGTCTGTAAATTGTACTCTTATTTTTAAATGTGTCACTGACTTTGATGATTTACTGAATATCAGGATAAAGAAAAATGCACCTGAAAACTAATTAAAGTTCTCTGGGGTCTCGAGTCAAGGTGATACTGATCAATATTAACAGAGTAAGCTATTGCCTAGCCTATAAATGCATACAAAATACATAATTTCATCTAAAAAACAGGAAAAAATACATTTATTGGACATTCTGTGTGTACCAAGCAATGTGCATGATGGTTTACACATTGTACCATTTTCATCCTAGAGGAAACTAGAATTTAGAAAAATTAAGTGACTCCGCCAGTTATACAACTTAGTAGTACAGCAGGAGTCAACCTACTTCTGTCTAACTTTAAAACCTATAGACTATGCTATGCTGCTTCATCATTCTTACTCAGATGAGGCCAAGGAATTACATTTTTAAAAAATACATCATAGGTATTTAGTTCTTCTTGCTACTTACATCACAGGTAGCTTTTCAGTTCCCTTACAGTAATTCTGTCCATGTCCCTTTCTCCCGGGATATTCGGATGCTTGCTGAGAACTAATGCATGTAGTGTACATGTTTGCAGGTGTAAAATATGATCCACTCTTATAGTATTGTCTTGTAAATTAATTACCAATGCCTTCTTGCCATCAATGTGGTAACAAGGGGAAAAGGTATGGGATTAGTGCTAATGAAAGAAAAGTATATATATTAGTAGTCCTATCCATAAATAGAAGTATTCCAAGAATTTCAGAAACTTAGCCTCTCTTTCAATGATTTTTTTCTCAGAATTCTCATGAGAAGCTTTTTTTCTGTTCATGTGTCAAATGTAAATCACTTCAGTGCATCGATCCATGTAATTTTTCACAAATAATTGGACATCACCCATTGACTCCTCTTACTGGTTTGGTAGGAAAATATTTTTAAGTGAAAATATTGATCTGAAGATAGATTACTTCTTGGTCAATATGCCTTCTGATTCTATCATGTTACCATCAGGTAGCATGGAAGATAAAACTCCTCTTTTTAGACTAAGGCATGGAAGGATTTCCTGTGGTCGTATAGAAAATGAACAGCTGGTGACTTCTTATAGGATTCCCCTCTACTTAACCAGAAAAATCCCCTGAATCATGGGCTACAGAAACTCTACTTATATTATTAAAGAAGTGTGTGTGTCTTTAAAAGCAGGTTGTTATCTCTGAATTAATTTTCAAAAATTTAGATATTTCCAGGCATAGTACAATTTTTAAAATATCAATAGCTCGTCAACATCATAAAAATGTGTTTCTAAAGCATTTTTCTGTGCACATGCGCCGGATGGACCTGCATCAAACATTTCCCCTGCCCTCCTTCAAAGCCGCATCTATGGCCTCCTCTTTTTGGCCATGTTTTAAGTGAAGAAACTGAGAAAGAGCTTGCTGAAAAAAAAGATACTTAATTTTAGCAAAAGACAGGGCAAGCAAAAGCGTTATTTAACTGCTGCTGAAACCTTGGCTGTAAATGATGGGGAAGTTCTTATTTTACCTTTTATGTTCCTTTAAGGACATAACTGTAAGAGCAGGTTATTCTCTGATAATGGAAGAATCGTATTGCCTCACACTGTGAAGACACTGATGACTCAGAAGTGTAAAAGTGTTCAGAAATGTCCCAGGAGTGGGACCAGGAGGAGGCAAGTTCAGAGCAATTAGGCAGTGCGAGGCCCTTCAGTGCGTATGGTGTTATTGCTTAGTGTTGACTCTCCTCCCTGAGGCTGAGTCTGAATTGCTAACACAGCTTTGCCTTATTTGTCATTGTGAGGCCAACAGAGGAACCTAGCTATGGGTTTGAGGATAAAAGATATTGAGAAGGCCAGAAATATTTAAAAAGAATCTTTCTGGGGGAAAAATGAAAGCAATAAATATGAGGCCCATTCCTTTGCATGAGGTCACAGAGATAGGACACTGAGACGGGGGATGATGCATGTGATGTCGTGTGAGAGGAGCTGCCCACTTCATCATTAAGAGAGCCACACAGCGGGTGTCCTACATAGATAGCTGTGTCTGCCTAGCAGAAAGGGGGTCAGGAAGCGCTGTGAAGCAGATCTCTGACACCACAGCCAAACCTCATTCCTCCTAGGGAGTGAGAACAGCTGAACGTAAGGCTGGTTATCCCTTCATTCAGCAAACACATACTAAGCACCTTCTTTGAGTTGAGCATCATGCTAGATACCCGGGGAAATCTCAATGAATGAGAGAGACACATCCCCCAGTCCCAGTGGAACTGAAGGTATTACAAGGAACAAACACATACTTGCACATCTAATTATTTCACTAAAGTTGTGCTAAACACTGTAAAAGGGAAATGAGTGCAGAAGAAAGGCAGAGGGCAGGGAGATCTGATGCAGGGTACAGAATGCGCACAGGTAGAGACCTGAAATTTTGACCAAAGTTGACAGATGAAGGTGGGGAAGAGTCTTCGATTCCTCGTAAAATTAGAGGTCTCTCCAAGCCTCTCACTCCTTAAAATCTTGGACTTGGACTACTTGTTAATTTAAATATACACACTTTCTCTTCAGTTTTTCAACTCTTTTATGAAGGAACTTACAGGCTGTGAAATGATCAAAACGTAGCATGAAAAAAATCACACCTGAAATTCACAGCTCACCACCCTCTAATTTTGTGGTAAGTCCAATAAAATTCAATGAGACAGTTTCTTTGTTTGCTTTCACTTTTTTTTTTAGGGCACTCAAGTTTAAAACCTCGATAGCTTCATTTTCTATTGCCAGTTTAGTGACCCTGAGTGCTTTTTAGCTGCAGTAATCGAAATACCACAGAAGCAGCCAAGGGGAAAGAAATATTCTGCTTTTTGCTGCTTTTGCCTTTCTAATAATTCTGTTGGAATAACAGCAAGAATAATGTTTTAGGTATTTTGGGAAAGCATTTTAGAGGAGGACTCATATAACTCTGTGATTGACTTTGATATTAAGCCCCTTCTAGGCTGATGTGAAACCTTCTGTTTATAGAGGATCTTCAAAAGTAAGGCATAAAAATCCTCACCGTTATTTAAGAGGTCACACATGTATTTTAACTGAAAGATTACACACCTGGTATTTTGTCCACTCAGATTTCAGCCCTAAGGGACTATGGGAGCTAATGCAAATAGTCTTTGGGAGCTGTGATTTCCTTTGTGATTTCACTCTTTTTTATGTTTCAGTAAACCTGACTACTGCACTATAAATGTGATTTTATGCAAACTGCTACCATGATGCTATCCAATCAGTTAGTATGACAAGCAGTGAGCTTCTAATTACATGTCATTGTTTTAAAGCTCTGCATTCCTGTCCAGACTTATATGTTCCACCAATGAAATTCAAAATAATAATGGTCATATTTGAAGACAGTGATCGTGGTGAGGTATAGAAACAAAGTGAATGTATAAAAAGACAAATGCCAGCTATGCATCTTATAATTTGAAAAGAATAACATCTCCTGAGTACTGTGCAGGCTTCCACCTTTCAACTTTAATCCATCAATCAGCAATTAATGGTACTGAGAGCCACTTTGGGTCCCAGACTTTGCTAGTCAATAATCAGTTATCCAGCCAGCCTAGCTGATATGAGTGGAAAGTCATCTAGCTCAGCCTCCCACACTGCTGCCAGAGGCCTTTTACCTCATTAAATACATATCTGGTCCTGTTACTCCCTTGCTTGGGACTCTTTAGTGGTTTCATATTGCCTGCATTGTGTCATATTGCCTTTCGCCCACCATCTGCCTTCTCTCCTAGGACGCCAGCTCCTTATGTCTGGAATACTCTCAGTATCCCATGTCACACTGTCTCCTTCATCTCTCTGTCTTTGTCCTGTGTTCCCATTCCCAACCACTAGCCAACCATATGAAGTTCGCTCAAGGTGGCCGCTTACTGCCTGGAGAGCCATGATGAATCCCTTGCTGGCCTAGGCATTTGGCCATCTTGATGACTGCCACCAACATCTTGAGTGTATTTACCGCAGTTTATGGCAATATTATATGCCAGACTCTTCGCCGAGGGCTCTTAGTTTTCTTTCTTTTTTTAAATGACAAAGTAACATTGTGTACCCCTTAAAGATGAAGAAACCATGGCTTTTCTAGTGTCAGAGTGATATTCCAGCTGACCCAAGACTTGGGTTGAGGTCTGACTTTCTCCAAAGCCTCTTCTCTTCCTAATGTATCACAGTCACTTATCTATTAAAACCCTGACTGATTAAATAGGACTCAACCGTGACTTAAAACTACTAGATGTGACATTGACTTCAGATTCCAGAATACATATCATGAGAAGATCAATTAGAATTTCTTTTAGAAAGAATCCCTGTTTGTTTGGTAAAATGTTTAACATGGAAGATGAGACCTCCCTACCACCAACATGAATGTGACTAGGATTGTCCTTATGTCTGATAAAGAAATATAACTTATCTGAAACTATTATCTCATTTCTCCATGGCTCCACCATGATAGCCTGGTTACATCAGAAGTCAGCAAACGACCAGAGATGAGGCCCTGAAACACAGAGTCCTCTGAACTTGATGTGGCTCTGACTGCATAGTCTGCACATGAGGGTAGAAATAGGAGATGAACGAGAATAGAATGCCTAGTTATTCTGTGTATGTAACTTAAACATTGTGATGAAGTCATGCTGAGTATCTGAGCTGGGATATTGGGATAAAATAGCATTAAACAGGCCCAACTGATATGATAGTTCCTTGATGGGCAATTGTAATCATGGAGAGCACTTATTAAGCACTTCCTGGATGTTCCTTACCTCATTTCATTCTTCCTTTTGTGTCTATGATGCACAGGTTCCATTCTGAACTCTATTTTACAGATCAGGAGACAGAGATTTCAAGTAATTTACTGAAGGTAACAAAGTAGGTGAGTGCAGAGTTGTATTTAAGCCCAGGCATCTGACTTCAGAGCTTCCACTTACACTCAGTACCTGTTCCCAAAACAGGAGATCCTGATAGTTATGGCCTCTGTCACACCAGAGATCACCCAGCAGAGGATGTATGTGCCAGCGGGCAGCACTTTGTAAGACCCTGTTTATTTTGAATTGCCTATATCTTTTGGGGTTTTATTTTAAAAAGTCACATTAAATATATTCTCATTTTCACATGACTGTCCAAAAGAGTAGAACAAATTTATTAATAAGCCACAGTGAACTGTTTGTTTCTACCAAGTAGAATTTAGATGATACAAGAAACCATGAACAAGCTTTGGAATTAGACCCAGATTCTGACCATGGTGGTACAACTAACAGCTAGATGTCCTGGAATCAATTACTTAACTTCTGTGATCTGCAGTTCCCTTATTAGAAAAAGGAGAATGACATCAACCTGATGTAGTGAGGGTTGGCAGTATTAGCACATTGCTTATAATCCATAGGTTCTGTCTTAGTCTGTTACTCTTGTGACAAAATTTCATAGACAGGGAGGCTTATAAACAGCAGGTATTTATTTCTTACAGTTCCAAAGGCAAGGAAGTTCAAAAGTCACTGGAGGATTCTGTGTCTGGTAAGGGCCTGTTTCTCCATAGAAGCATAATTGAAACCTCTTGAATTTGGACTTCACAATCTGCATTCCTAATGGCATTCTGGTCCTCTGAGCTCCACTGGCAATTGTGCCTGTTGGCACACTGGCATTGGCTTGTGTATCCTCACATGGCAGAAAGGGTGAACAAGCTTCCTGGGGTCTACTTGGTTTAGGTATTATGCTGCTCATTGCGGGAGTGCCCTTATGACTTAATCACTTTGCAAGGGCCCACATCACAATACTTCCAAATTGGAGACTCAGTTTCAACATAATGAATCATTGTGGGGAGGAGGAAGAACACCAGTTGGCAGGTTCTAAACAGATAATAATATTGTTAATAAGTACCCTTTGGTCATGTGTGATAACTAGCATTCTGCTAAGCACTTTTAATGCAATGTCCCATTTTTTTCTTACAATTCTATGGGGTAGTTACTCCAATTGTCACTCATTTGCACAGGAAGAAACAAAGATTCAGAAGGCTTAAGTTACCTGCCACACAGCTATGGTTACAGTAGAGCTGAGGATATGGGCCCTTAACCTCATGCTAAACAGCCTCCCCATTGTGTCTTTAATTCCATCTCCAACTTGGAAACAGTGTTTATCACACTACTTCATTTTATAATGGCTATGGTCTAATTTGTGAGTTATCACTGAAACTGCTAAGTTGGTAATTTGCTGACATTTGAAATATATTCTAGATGAAATATTACCATGAAAGATGATCATAATATAACCAATTTTTTAAATAAAATTGCAAAGTTATATTGCATCCCTGACAAGTTGGGGTGATGGGGTGGGGGAAATAAAACAGTTGGTCAGTACTCCAGAAAAGAAAAACACTAAGGTGGCTGATAAATATGTGGAAACTATATTAAACTTCATGAGAAACCAGAAAAATGCAATTCAAGTCACAATGAGGTTTGTATCTCTCAGAAGGTAATAATTTAATGTCGGACTATATACATGTTGTAGAAGATAAAGAAAATTAGGAACTCACACAATAACAGAGGAAAATGGGAACTGACTCTTTCAAACATAATGTGAAGTTATGCAGTTAGGTTCCACTTAAGGATTTCACTCACAGGTAAGGGAGAAATTCACACATGTGCAGCAGGAGACATGTACAAGTCTGCTCAAAGCAGCATTGTTCAGAATTGCTAAAAACAGTTAGAAGCAGCTCAAAGTTTGCATCAATGGTAAAATGAATGAATACACTGAGGTATATGTACATGATGGATCACAGTTTGGCAAAAAGAATGAACCAGGATTGTGAGCTACGAAATGGATAAAAATTATAAACATGATGTTGAGTAAACATTACAAGAACATAGAGTCCATACAGTATGATTTCATTAATAAAACATTAATAAATCAAAGGACATTGAGTAAGAGGATAGTAAAACTATAAAGAAAAGCAAGAAATGATGACTAAAAGCATCTTGGCAGCAGTCTCCGTGAGTGGGAAAGGAAAGGTTGAGCAGTGGTGTGCTCCTGTTGCCAGTGACATTCCAATGGTCTGCTCCTTTTCTGGGTAGCAATTTCATAGGCCTCAGAGTTACTTGCTAAACTCTACATCTAAGTTACAAGTATTGTATTTCACAATAAAAAATATTTAGAACTGTACTATAGAATTTCATTAAGAAACTATATAAATACACATAATATAACCTGATATAGTGCATTTCAACAGGTTCATAGTGATTATGATTGGGTAAGACCATTATGCAAATGAAGGAAAGCATATTTTTCCAATGACTGTGCATGCTTTTATAAGAAGAGTAGGGGTTTATTTACATATTGATAGACCTTAGATACCTGAGTCTGGATCTGTAATCTTAGCCAGATAACTTCATTTAAACTGAAAGAAACAGCAGATAAAACCAATTTAACTTCCTATTTACTTTTTTTAAGGGGGACATAATTGCCATTCACTGGCAACTTCAATGACAAAGTGCACCATTTTTTAAAAAAAAAAGGACAAGCAAAACGATAACACAATGAGTATTTTGTCAAATTTAGGATTAAACTAGATTTTCAGAGGCATTCTGATACATTGGAGGGAAACAGTAATAATGGTCTGATGACCTTGGACATCATGGAGATTTCAGGTAGAATAGGCTGGATTCAAGAAGTAAGCATCCTGCACCCTCTCCCTGAATGCTGTCCCTTTACACTCCCTTTGCACTTGATTCCCTTCCCTATGAAACTTCCTTCTTAGAGAGTCTTCTGCATACTCCACGTCTTAGCCCAAACATTATCTTTTCCAGGGAAGCCCTACCTGGCTGTTATTCTGAGCTCCCAGAAAAAAAAAAAATCTTTTTCAAGAGCTCTGGGCTGGTGCAAGCCCGGCACCTCATTGGGAACCTGGTAGGGCCCTGCCTAGAAACCCCAAGCAGCTGAGGACCTTTGGTGTGCCTTTTGGCATGAGCTGAAGCCCTGCGCAGTGTACTCCATCTAGCTATTCATCCTTGGTATGCCACTCAGAACCTGGTAGAGTCCTGCCCAGCAACCTCAAGCAGCCAGCAAGCTTTGGCCTGCTCAGCTGGGTGTGCTGAAGGCCTGCCCAGTGTACTGCCCACATTTGAGGAGCCTTCAATTGCCTCTAGGGACCTGGGACATCCTGCTTAATGACTTCCACTCAGTTGGGAAGACCCCCTCCAGTATAGACAGATACTCTCAACCGAGGAAGCAACTGAAACCTTGCATTCAGCTTCTCCAGGGAAATACAGGAAAACGACAAAACAAAAGAGCAAAATGCAATCCCAAACCTCTAGCCCATCCCAAACAAGCCTAGGAGACATGGACATAGAAGGAAGTGTAAGTCATACACCTGAAACTTATGAAATGACAGCAACTGAAGTAAAGAAACAACTCCATGAAGCTGTAAAGGAACTCAGATCGGAAATAATCTCCCAGATAAAAGAAGAAATGATAAACCTAATAAATGCTGAACATATCTAAGGAAGACATAGATTAAAAAAAATGAGAAGCATTGCAAAAAAATAGAAACCTTTAATGAACAATATAAGAAAGAAACAATGCATGAAACAGATTCAAAGAGATATCTAGGAAATCAAACATTTCATGGAAAGCTGGCAAAGCCACCTCAATGAATGTGAAGATCGACTTTCAGACCTTCAATACAAGATTGCAGCTAGTGAACAGGAAAGGAAACATCTTTTTAAAACAACAAAGAATCATGAAGTAACAATTCAGCAGTTGCAAGATGATGCAAAGAAAAACAATATAAGATTGATAGGTGTTAACAAAAAAGAAGGTAACAACACAAATGATATCAAAAGACTATTTACAGAAGTAATAGCTGAAAATTCCCTACACATGGGAAAGGAAACTAACATACAGATAAGCGAAGCACATAGAACTCCAATTAGCCATAACAAAAATAAGTGTACACCCAGATATATAATAATCAGCATCATCCCAGAAATTCAATATAAGAACAAAATATTAAGAGCTGTTAGAGAAAAGAGACAGATCACCTATAAAGGAAAGCCCATCAGAATCACAGCAGACTTCTTGACACAAACAATGAAATCAAGAAAAGCATGGAGTGAGGTATTTCAAATCCTAAAGGAAAACAACTTCCAACCAGGATTGATGTACCCTGCAAAACTGTCCTTCAAAATTGATGGAGAAATAAGATACTTCCATGACAAAGAGCAGCTGAAGAACTTCATGACCACCAAACCAACCCTGCAAAGAATACTAAAAGATATTCTAGATAGACATAAAAATAATTACTTGAGGAACACCGACAGAAAAAACCACTAAGAAAGGCAAACAACTAAACAGAGGGAAAAGGTAAAGAACCAACAGTAGAAAGATAACATGACAAAAATAAGCTACACAAGAAACCCATCTAACCCAAAAGGAAATGCACAGGCTGAAAGTCAAAGGATGAAAATAATACTTTGTGCAACAGGAACCAAAAAGAAGAAGGAGAAGGAGAAGAAGTGTAGCTATTCTGTTTGCAGACAGTGTGAACTTCAAACCAAGAATAATCAAAAGAAATAGGGGAAAACTTCAAGAGGAAGAGATAACAATCTTAAATATATGTGCACCAAATATGGAAGCACCCTGCTATCTAAAACAAATATGAATAGAAATGAAAAATCAAATAAGCAATAACACAGTTACAACAGGAGACATTAACACTCCATTGATACAGAGAGACAGATCAACTAAACAGAAAATCAGCAAAGAAATAACAGAACTGAATCTAACTTGTGAACAAATGGACTTAGTAGACATGTACAGTGTTCCACCCAACAACATCAGAATATACATTCTTCCCAGCTGCACATGGTACATTCTCTAAAATAGACCATATACGAGCCCATAGAATATGCTTAGATGAATGCAAAAGAATCAAAATTACCCCATGCATATTATCTGATCATAGTGCCATAAAACTAGAAATTAATGACAAAAGAAATTGCAAAAACCTCCATAAACACATGTAAATTAAATAATACACTCCTTAACAATCATTGGGTCACAGAGGAAATTAAAGAAGACATTAAACATTATCTACAAGTGAACGAAAATACAAATACAACTTACCAAAACCTGTGGGATGCAATGAAAGCAGTCCTCAAAGGGAAATTTATTGTGGTGAATTTACACATCAGGAAAACAGAATGAACACAAATGAACAACCTGGTGCTACACCTCAAACATCTAGAAAAGGAAGAGCAAGACAAGCCCGAAGCCAAAAGAAGGGAGGAAATTATAAAGATCAGGGCAGAAATTAACACAATGGAGACTAAGAAAACAATACAAAGAATTAACAAATCAAAGAGTTGGTTCTTTGAAAGAATAAATAAAACTCATAAGCCCCTACCTAACCTTATTTAAAAAAAGAAAGAGAAAACTCAGATTCATGCAATAAGGAATGAAAAGGGCAAAATCAGTACAGACCCTGTGGAAATACAGAAGATCATCAATACCTACTTGAAAATCTTTACTCTCATAGGCTTGATAACACAGAAGAAATGCACAGATTCCTAGAAACATATGAATTACCAAAGCTGAATCAAGAAGATGTAAAACTGCTGAATAACCCAATTTCACTTAAGGAAGTTGAAAATGTAATTAAAACCTTACCAACAAAGAAAAGCCCCAGACCTCATTGGTTCACTGCTGAATTCTACAAGAAATTCAAGAAAGACTTAATTGCAGCACTCCTCAAACTCTTCAATGAAATCGAAAGGGAAACAATTCTCCCTAACTCATTCCTAGAAGCAAGTATTACCCTAATACCAAAACCAGAGAAAGACCCAACCAAAAAAGAGAACTATAAGCCAGTCTCCCTAATGAACACAGATGCAAAAATCCTCAATAAAATACTGGCAAACAAAATGCAACAAGTCATCAAGAAGATTATACACCATGACCAAGTGGGATTCATCCCAGGAATGCAGGGATGGTTCAACATATGCAAATCAGTAAATGTAATACACCATGTCAATAGAGCCAAAGATAAGAATCACATGATCATTTCAATAGATGCGAAAAAAAATTTTGATAAAGTCCAACACTCATTCATGATAAGAACCCTACAAAAAAAATCAGAATAGATGATCTTTACCTCAATCTGATAAAAACCATCTATCACAAACCAACAGCCAGCATCATATTAAATGGTCAAAAACTGAAAGCTTTCATTCTAAAATCAGGAAAAAGACAAGGATGTCCATTATCACCACTCCTATTCAATATAGTGGTGGAAATATTAGCCAGAGCAATTAGAAAAGAGAGAGAAATAAAAGGAATAAGGATAGGAAAGGAAGAAGTGAAATTATCATCATTTGTAGATGACATGATACTCTACATAGAAGACTCCCAAAACTCCACTGAAAGACTTCTAGGTGTAACAACCAAATTCAGTAATGTTGCTGGATACAAGCCAACACTAAAAAATCAATAGCATTCCTGTACACAAACAACAAACTCACTGAGAGAGAAATAAGAGAAGCCACACTCTTCACAGTAGCATCCAAAAAAGTGAAATACTTAGGAATCAATCTAACAAAGGAAGTGAAAGATCTATTTGGTGAAAATTACATTACTCTGAAAAAAGAAATTGAAGAGGACCTCAGAAAATGGAAAGACATTCCTTATTCATGGATAGGAAGAACAAACATTGTGAAAATGGCCATTCTCCTAAAATTCTTACACAGATATAATGCAATTCCAATCAAAATACTATTAACATACCTCACAGATCTAGAGAAATCATTCTTAAAATTCATCTGGAAGCAGAAGAGACCTAGAATAGCAAAGGCAATTCTTGGCAACAAAGGCAAGGCAGGTGGCATCACAATCCCTGACTTGAAGTTATACTACAAGCTACTGTGATAAAATCAGCATGGTACTGGAATAAAAACAGACCTAAAGATCAGTGGAATAGGACAGAAGATACAACCACAACTACAAACACACTCAGCCACCTTATCATTGACAAAGAGGCCAAACGTGTTCACTGGAAAAAAGATAGCCTCTTTAATAAAGGGTGCTGGAAAAACTGACTTTCCATATGCTGAAAACTAAAACTAGACCCAAGCCTATCACCATGCACTAAACTAAAGTCAAAATGCATCAAAAATCTAAATATTAAAACAGAAACACTGAATCTACTGGAAGACAAAGTAGATAGAAATCCAGAAAACAGAGGGGTAGGCAGAGAATTCATGAACAAAAATCAAACTGCATGGGAAATACTTCCCAGAATCAATAACTGGGACTTTGTCGTATTAAAAAGTTTTTGCATGTCAAAGGAAATCTCAAGCAGAGTGAAAAGAAAACCCATGAATTGGGAAAAAAATCTTAGCCAACTGTCCCTCAGACAAAGGACTTCTATCCAGAATATATAAAGAATTTTAAAAAATCAGAATCCTGAAATTCAAAGACCCAATCCAAAAATAGGCATCTGAGATGAATACACACTTCTCAGCTGAAGAAATACAAATGGCAAATAAATACATGAAGAAATGTTCAGCATCATTGGTCATTAGAGAAATGCAAATTAAAACAACACTGAAATTCCATCTCTCTCCAGAAAGAATGGCCAGGTTCAAGAAACACACCAGTAACAAATGCTGGAGAGGCTGTGGGGAAAAAGGAATGCTCCCTCACTGTTGGTGGGAGTGTAGACTGGTGCAACCACTGTGGAAATCGGTCTAGAGTCTCCTCAAAGAGCTGGGATTGGAAGTCCATTTGACCTAGCTATTCCACTTCTGCACATATTCTGAGAAGAATTGAAAACATCATATCACAGTGTTGTATGTGCACCTATGTTTATAGCAACCCAATTTGTAATAGCCAAATTTTGGAAACAACCCAAGTGCCCATCAGTCAAAGAATGGATAAAAAAGATGTGGTATTTTTATACAATGGAGTACTACTCAGCTATTAAGAAAGATTGTATTGAGACTTTTATAAGTAAATGGTCACGACTTGAGACCATACTCATAAGCGAGATAAATCAAACCCACATGTGTAAATACCGTATTGTCTCTCTAGTGTAAGAAATGGAAAAGTATATATGATTTAA